>SEMN01000394.1:275913-477024 GCA_005408345.1 Macquaria australasica
TGGTCAATGGTACTCAATGCAATTCAAGGATTTAGTAAGACAAGTACAGAGACAAGTCCTTTGTGTGATGCAATTAGAAGGTCATTTGTAACTTTCACCAGTGCTGTCTCTGTGCTATGATGCACTCTAAATCCTGACTGAAAATCCTCAAACAGCTTGTTGTTGTGTAGAAAGTCATACAACTGATTGGCAACTGCTTTCTCAAGGACCTTAGAGAGAAAAGGAGGGTTAGATATAGGTCTATAATTTGACAAAATCCCTGGATCAAGAGTGGGCTTTTAAGAAGAGGCTTAATTACAGCTACTTTAAAGGACTGTGGCACATAGCCTTTTAATAAGGACAGATTGATCATATCTAGTAAATAAGTGCTAACTAAAGGTAAAATTTCTTTAAGCAGCCTAGTTGGGACAGGGTCTAAGAGACACGTTGATGGCTTAGATGAGGAAATCATGGAAGTTAATTGATTAAGGTTGATGGGAGAAAAGCAGTCTAAATGTACAGGTTTTACAGTTGTTTCTAAGGTTCCTGTGTTTGAAGATAAGTCAGTACCAACTGAGGGCAGGAGGTGCTGAAGTTTGTCTCTAATACTTAGTAATAATGACTTTATGAGCTTCTTTAATGATAAAATTCTGAGGTCTATAGGAATACATGGCTCAACAGAGCTGTGACTCTCTGTCAGCCTGGCTACAGTGCTGAACAGAAACCTGGGGTTGTTTTTATTTTTCTCTATTAATGATGAGTAGTAGGCTGCTCTAGCATTACGGAGGGCATTCCTATAAATTTTAAGACTATCTGGCCAGGCTAAACGTGATTCTTCCAGATTGGTGGAACACCATTTTCTTTCAAGTTTTCGCAATGTTTGCTTTAATTTGCGGGTTTGCGGGTTATACCATGGAGCTAACCTCCTCTGTTTTATTATCTTCTTTTTTAGAGGGGCGATAGAGTCGAGTGTTAATCAAGTATCATCTGTAAGATCCAATATTGTGATTACTGCCTAATGCCATCCTTCCCAGTGTAAGATAAAGAAAATGGCTCCCATTGAACCTTATTAATTATAATTCTGTTTTCATATTTTATGATATCAATCTCTAATAAGGAAATCCTTTAATCACATCCATCTTCTTGAAGTAATGCACTCAGCCACATGTTTACTTAAAGCAGCTACATTTGCATTGTGGTTTTCAGGTTTGGCTTATTCATATTGTTTGCTTATCTCTCAAGGACATATCCCACAAACTCACCCAGTGACTCACTGCTGCTATGCAGTGAGCCTTGATAAATATTTGCCAGGCTTCTCCCTGTTACCTCAGCCATGGAGATTATTTTTTTTAGCCTAGTATGCCTCAAAACAAATCTCAGTGAGATTTGAAGTTAGCCAGGGGTCAAGAGCTAATTTTGGTGTGGATAGTGTCATTGTCATTTATAAAGTAGTTAATGTTTTCACTCAAAACTGTGACATTTATTTGAACACTGGAAGTTAAGCTTACTTTAAATAAATTACCATAATAAACTGCCAAAATTTAGATGAAATGCACTACAGCAACATGATACATTTGAATGCCCATAGCTCAGTAGTAACAGCTCTCATATTTCATCCATCAGACATAGAGTGTATTACAGTACAACAGTGGTGATAACTACAGAAGATTCTAATTTATTGATGGAAAGCAAATTTATTAATTTAATTGCTCTTAGTGAAAAGGAATGTTTGAATGTATTGAACCAGAAGGAATTGATACCACCAACCTGAAAACAGCAGCTCCAACTCTTTATTTAAAGGGTGGTAGGTATCAGTTTAAATTATGTTTACCTTTTGTCAGACTCTTCTATTAAAAAATCTCTGAAAGTGGACTGCTGCTCACTTGTTATTGTCTAACTTAATCAATTTACTCAGTTGGTTTGGGAACAATAGGACTAAACTACACTGGCTGTCCTCGTCGGGCTTATCAAACATGTCATCCAAGTGCAACACTATGGCTCTTGTATATAGTTTTAATAGCTTTTGGACAACAATGGAGTTTTGCGGCAAAGTGGGATCAGCTCTACCAGACTGTGGCGACATAGACAATACTTGGTAGAAAGATAACTTCATTGTTGGTTTTGGTCTTTTCATGGGATTTGTTGGCAATAATAATACGATAAGATAACATCAGCCTAATCCTTTAAGGAATTAAAACAGCTTAAGCGTGTTTCTTTGTATGCATATGCATACATACCAAGTATGTGCAGGAACAGACATATGCAGTTACACAGAGTCAGATCCTGTTGAATTGTTTACAGCAGGCTTACGGTGTATAATTTTGTCAGTGTGTTTAAAACCCCATGATAATACACCTAAATGCAAAACTGAGGACAGATGTGTGTGCATATGTGAGGGTGTGTTTCATACATCCAGGGAGTCATCCAGGTTCCAGATAGCTCTAATCCCCAGTTTAGCTTCGACAGTGATACTAGATGAGGTCCCCTTGACAGTCACACCGAATGTGACAAGTGGCAGAGACACCCTGCAGCAAATACAAAGAGTTAGTATTAAAATGAGACAGAAAGCAGCAGCTGACACAGGATGTCATATTCCAATGAGATATGAATTAATAACTGTGTCTTCTGTGAATGACTGTGAAAAATTATAAAATAACAGAAAGTCATAAGGATCATTTGTGAGGAATTTAGCTTCACATAGAAAGTGGGAAGAAAGCAGCTGTTGGAAGTGGCGAAACGCTGCAGTCATGTTAAACAGTCTCCAGCCTTCTGAGAGTGGTAGGAGGTCAGACAAAAATGTATAAAATCTATTTACTTTTACTGCCATTTGCTGTTGCAGGTAGTATAGTGTTGATTTATCTGGAAATGACTGCCTTCAAAGATTTAATGATAGTAAATCAGTAAATGTAAAAGAAACAAACAAAAAAAAGAGCTAAAATAGGTTAAAAAGCTCAGCAGAGCTGCAGAGGTGGGTGTTTTTGACCTCAGCACTAGGAGTGACCCCTATTAAATTACACCAGGTGATTTAATTCAATGTTAATATAACAAATATTGATTAATTCAGGTTTAAATTATTAACAATAAACAAAGAGCAGCTGAGAGGTTATAAGTAGTTTGTTTATAGAAAGCCTTTGCTGCTTATGATAACTTCTGACCATTCTCTAAAGCGTGATTATGCTTTCCTACCATCCAGGCAGTCTTTGTTTACACTTCTCTTTACCATAGTGTGAACTTGATTTCAAACTTGTTTGAGCAGCTAATCTGCCATTATGTCTTTTTTTGATGCTGCCACTGGGAGGCACTAAAATTGTACATTAAAAATTAAATGTCAAGACATCCAAGTGATATTTAGAGATCCTACTCTTGAAGTGAAGAAGCACATTGACAGGATGAGTCATACATTGAAATGTAACTCTGACTGCTTAAATATTAAAGACAGGCAGGCAGTCCTGAACCCAGTTACAGATAGATAGCAATTTAAACATACAAGCTGAAGTGTCCCAGCCAAATCATGAGTGATGTCTTTCACTGTGTATAATCCCTCAGATAGATAGATAGATAGATAGATAGATAGATAGATAGATAGATAGATAGATAGATAGATAGATAGATAGATAGATAGATAGATAGATAGATAGATAGATAGATAGATAGATAGAGTCACTGTAATATTACTTGTTATGCAGCATTTTAAGCTTTGGCAGTTTAATTTTGTATTCAGATGTTCATTTGGTATTGAAGAGTATCTGAGTGCTGCTCCTCCACCATCAAATAGCTTTGTTGAGTCTCATTTAAGGCCATCAAGGGAAGTTTCTTAGATTTCCATCTATTCTCCTATGATGTTAAAAATAGAGTAAGCAACTACTAATGCCAGCATTAATTTGACATTTCAAAGATCTGCACCTTTTAGACATGAGATACTTTGACATCTGTATTCTTTTCCATTTTAAAACACAATAAAGGACAGGCTAAGATAGCTGATACTGAGTAGAACACAAAAGGTGCCACACCTCATTCAGTTGGGGTAGTTTCAGTATCACAGCTACTAAGAGTCATTGTAAAATCAATCCTCAGGAATGTTTGCCACAGTTTTAAAGTTGTGAACAATTAGAAAATATCTAGAATTGCTTACATGCTGGTCCTCAAGCCATCCACTGTCCAACTAAATAGAGAAAAGATTTTTGGGAGATCCATGTTTTCTCACTGTGGCTTCTGTACACATGTGCCTGGCAAAATTGATGAGGAAATGTCCTAGAGGCTCCCTTCTCTTCAAATTGTGGTAATAAATTTGCAATCTAATTCATCTAATTCTAATCTAACCAAATAAAGACCTAAAAGATTGATGAGGCTTTGCATCTTATTGCATTTAATGTGAACCTTTCTGTCTGAGGCAACATTCTTTATCTTCTGTTGTAGCAAAGATCAAAGACAAAGCTATGTTAGGCAGAGAGAAAGTCTGCAACTTTTTTTGCTTGACATACCCCGACAGCCCTATTACCTCTTCATCAGCACCAACCTGTTATGTTCCAAATGTTTTCATTTGAACTGATATCAAAATTGGTGTTATTTAATTATTTAAAACTGTCTGTTTAATATAAACAGTGGTAATTTGTTTTCCACCAAAATATCTTGCAATACAATATCCACTTGTAGTGACTACAGCATTAATATCCTTTTTTATGGTTATGTTTAGGCACTCGCAGCACTTACTTAATATCAGGGAAAGATCGTGGCCTGGTTTAATGCAGAAAAAGTCTGCAGTGACTTGAGACATAATGTGTTCACAACCTTTCCATTACCTTACCCAAAATGCCTTTGTTGCCTAACCTTAACCACAGACAGGACTCAGAATGCGAAACTCGGACTTTGGTTTCACAGTCCTGCATTTTGTACAGGATCCACCAGCCTCCCTGCAAGTCTGGTGCGGTACATAATGTAGCCCTTCATTCATTAAAAAAAAAAAAAAAAAAAAAAAATATATATATATATTTTTTTTTTTTTCATACCAGACACACTGATTGTTAATGTTCAATCAGTCTCCTTTACTTTCTGATTTCTATTTAGACTTTTCTTATCTGTTGAATGGGATAAATATATTAAATCTTTTTTACTATAATCCACAGATTTCTGATTTCTAATGGTTCCTTTATGCTCAATTAGAGGATTGAGGTTTTTTTTTACTGACTCAGGTTGGTGGGAAACCAAGTTACAGTGACAATGAATAACTAAATATCAGCATCACACCAATTTGCAATCCTATTTGTGTTTATTTTTCCTCTTCAACACTAATATGTGTATATATCTTTTAAAAAAAATCAAATCTTAATTTAATCTTTCCATGTGACCCCGTGGCAATTGCAAAATACCCCCTAGGGTATGACTACTCCCAGTTGGGAATCACTGATCTTATTATTGTAACTTTCAGGTAAACAACTAAAATAATATTCACTTAAGTAAAATAACAAACAATAACATCTTCAATCTCATCTCGCACTCTCTCTTAGCGGATGGAGTTTGCAGATTAGTGATAGGAGATAGCTAGCACTGAGGCACACCGTGAAATGTGGTTGAAAACTCCAGAAAAAGCTAGTATGTAGAGCTTGAGCTAATTTTTTTTTTTTTTTTTGTCAAACTACTGTTTTCAAGGTATAGAACAAACTTTCAGCTCTACTCCTCTTGCAATAGCACTGAATGTAAATATTTGATTAGAAAAAAATTCCCAACATCTAAAACAGAGTCCCAGACTCTACCAGAGAACATATGAGGTATAGTGTCTCAGGGATACATGTAGTTGACTGGTCTGGACTGAACTTACATCTGGCCATTGACAATCACTGAGCTGCTGGAGAGCTCTACCACAGAACCTTCCAGCTTCATGATGATGTTGCTGATGGTGGGGATGTTGTTGACTGTCTTGCGTCTCATCTGGATGTTGAAATTTTCATAGCTGTTCTTACACTGCGAGGCCAGGACATGGTTACAAGTGGAGGATAGCTGGAAGAAATCTCCATCAAAGGTCTTCCAGTGATAGTCTCCCCAAGTTGTGCACACTCGGCCGATATGAGATGCATTAGCTGTAACAATATTAGCATATTAAAACATCTTTTCTAAGTGACACGAAGAGTTGAGCAAAAATCAGTTTGGGCATTTGCAGTTACCTGAATTCAGGCTCAGTGTGTTTAGAGAAGGAATGATGGTTACTGCAGTAAGGAGAAGAGTAATCATTTTTTAATTTTGAAAAAACTTTCCCCACAGTATGTACAGTATGTATCAGATATTCTCAGCTTGTTCCGACACTTCACTGAAGCTATATGATGCTTACACTGAGTGAAATAATCAAACCCAAGATGCCATAGACTATTCAATCAAATGGAACTATTGCAGATATCTTAATCTTATACATAAAACTCAAAACTCATTCATATTCAGTATCTTTGGAAATGTCTTCTATAGGTTTGACCAATACTTAGCAAAATGACATGAGTTTGTATGGACTGTAACGGTAACAGATGATTGATGATCAGCTGTAGTTTTTAAGCTTTGAATTAAAGTTTAGAAGTCAAACTAGGTAAATTATATAAAACAATATTTTGAGAGTTTCATATGCTATTTTACAGACAAATACAAAGGAAATGTAGAAGTTATCAAAACAAGATATAAAACATCTAAATTAAAATTAATTAACTTAATTGAGCATGTTTTTGCCCTTCACCATACACTAAAATGAACCTCTGTTAAAAGAGTGTGAAGCTGTTAACAGTTTTCAGGTCATCACTCACCAGTCTGAGTGACCGAGCCAACCAGCAGCGTCAGGTAGATGAGCCATAATGTGGATTGGAGACCTGTGGTCCCCATGTTGTTCCTGAGGATTGACCCACTATGAGAGGACACACCTGGAGGACGAATCCCTTTATAAGCTGCCAGACCTGCCAGTCAAGGTGGAGTTACACCAGTTCCTTCAGGTAAGAGAGAGAGAGAGAGAGAAAGAGGGTGGCTCCACTACTTATCCCTCCTTCACTCTAAATATCTTCAGTGTGGTTGGCCTGTGACATTTACATGTTAAATAAATACCTGACACTGCGCACAAGGTTACTATTTGTTTGCTCAGCAAACATGTCATCACGTCCATCACTGCACGGAGCGGCTTGTTCACTCGGCAGGCCTCTGATAAACTACAAAACCGACAGGAGATCTTGATCTTCTATAACCAATACAAAAACCTCTGGCAGCATGCTCTTCGAAATGGTTGTCAGTGTGTTGGAACAAAACAAAATAAAATGGCAGAAAATGATTTCAACATGCCATGATGGGTTAAATGGCTTGTTACGATGGAGCTTTTCTGCAGTCACGTAGTTAAAGGATCCTGGTTTTCATTCGTACCGAAAAAGTCAATGCTGTCTTGACACATATTCGTATAATATATCGTATTTCAGTATTTACCATCCTTCCCTAACCTTAAGCAAGTCTTTTAGTGTCTTAAACTGAATAGCACCTTGGACACAGGATGTGAACCATGTCTGTATGTGCTTTGTCCCTAACTATAACCATACTTAATTTGCCATGCATAGACATTGTAGAAAGCGGGAATTAAAAAACGTTAACATTGGATGTCATTGAACGTAACCCACGCTTTTCCAGGATCATTCAATATTGTCATTTTTGTCTGGCAATAGGGTTGTGGCCACCTCCATAAAATATAAGGATAAGGATGCCACACCACTTGGATGTGAAAAAGTATTGAAAATGAGCATAATCTGGGCAGCAATTATGTTTCCTTCAAAGCATAGAGAGTAGTAGAGTAAAGAACTTTTTCTTTAGACCTGGCATGGACTGCACCAAATTTCCCTGGGATTGTCTAATCATTCTACAAACAAAAAACATATGTCATCAGAATAATTTTAAAGATGCTTTGTTACAATGTATATATATCTGTTTTAAACATGTTTGTCATATACAAAAACTAAATATATTAGTAGAAGAAGATACACACTGTGACAGTTGGGTTTTATGTCGGACTCCGTAGTTTTCTCTGGGCCCCTGCCTGATCTTACTAGCGATGACATGTATAGCCGCATGTCATCATTCAACCGCTGGTTGTCGAGGTGGTGTCCAGGTAATGATGTGGGCTTTGTAGATAATTGGCGGACTTTCTGGAGAAGACCTGGTCTGATTAGGAGAGATGGCATTCATCCCACTTTGGATGGAGCCGCTCTGCTCTAGTGGGGTAATAGGGTACTATGAGCTCTTTAAGACATGATGGTGTCTGACCATTTAGGGCTTTGAAGGTGAGGAGAAGGATTTTAAATTCTTTTCTGGATTTTACAGGGAGCCAGTGTAGAGAAGCTAATATTGGAGAAATATGATCTCTTTTTCTGGTTCTTGTCAGTAAACGTGCCGCAGCATTCTGAATCAGCTGGAGAGTCTTAAGGGACTTATTGGGGCAGCCTGTTAATAGAGAGTTGCAATAATCCAGCCAAGATGTAACAAATGCATGGACTAGTTTTTCTGCATCTTTTTGAGACAGGATGTGCCTGATTTTTGCAATGTTACGTAAGTGAAAAAAGGCAGTCCTTGAAGTTTGTTTTATGTGGGAGTTAAAGGACATATCCTGATCAAAGATAACTCCAAGATTCCTTATGGTGTCACTGGAGGCCAGGGCAATGCCATCTAGAGAAACTATATCTTTAGATAATGTTTTTCGAAGGTGTTTGGGGCCAAGTACAATAACTTCGGTTTTGTCTGAGTTTAACATCAGAAAATTGCAGGTCATCCAGGTTTTTATGTCCTTAAGGCATGCTTGAAGTTTAGCTAATTGATTGGTTTCATCTGGCTTGATCGATAAATATAATTGGGTATCATCTGCATAACAATGAAAATGTATGGAGTGCTTCCTAATAATATTACCTAAAGGAAGCATATACAAGGTAAATAGAATTGGTCCAAGCACAGAACCTTGTGGAACTCCGTGACTAACTTTGGCGTGCATAGAGGATTTATCATTAACATGTACAAACTGATATCGATCTGATAAATAGGATTTAAACCAGCTTAGTGCAGTACCTTTAATGCCAATTAAATGTTCTAGTCTCTGTAATAGAATATGATGGTCAATGGTATCGAATGCAGCACTAAGATCTAATAAGACAAGTACAGAGACAAGTCCTTTGTCTGATGCAATTAGAAGGTCATTTGTAACTTTCACCAGTGCTGTCTCTGTGCTATGATGCACTCTAAATCCTGACTGAAAATCCTCAAACAGCTTGTTGTTGTGTAGAAAGTCATACAACTGATTGGCAACTGCTTTCTCAAGGACCTTAGAGAGAAAAGGAGGGTTAGATATAGGTCTATAATTTGACAAAATCCCTGGATCAAGAGTGGGCTTTTTAAGAAGAGGCTTAATTACAGCTACTTTAAAGGACTGTGGCACATAGCCTTTTAATAAGGACAGATTGATCATATCTAGTAAATAAGTGCTAACTAAGGGTAAAATTTCTTTAAGCAGCCTAGTTGGGACGGGGTCTAAGAGACACGTTGATGGCTTAGATGAGGAAATCATGGAAGTTAATTGATTAAGGTTGATGGGAGAAAAGCAGTCTAAATGTACAGGTTTTACAGTTGTTTCTAAGGTTCCTGTGTTTGAAGATAAGTTAGTACCAACTGAGGGCAGGAGGTGCTGAATTTTGTCTCTAATACTTAGTAATAATGACTTTATGAGCTTCTTTAATGTTAAATTCTGAGGTCTATAGGAATACATGGCTCAACAGAGCTGTGACTCTCTGTCAGCCTGGCTACAGTGCTGAACAGAAACCTGGGGTTGTTCTTATTTTCCTCTATTAATGATGAGTAGTAGGCTGCTCTGGCATTACGGAGGGCATTCCTATAAATTTTAAGACTAACTTGCCAGGCTAAACGTGATTCTTCCAGATTGGTGGAACGCCATTTCCTTTAAAGTTTTCGCGATGTTTGCTTTAATTTGCGGGTTTGCGGGTTATACCATGGAGCTAACCTCCTCTGTTTTATTATCTTCTTTTTTAGAGGGGCGATAGAGTCGAGTGTTATTCGTAGTGAGCCTGCAGCACTATCAACAAGATGATCAATTTGGGAGGGACTAAAGGTAGCATAGGAGTCATCTGTTACATTGAGACATGGAACTGAATTAAATGCCGATGGAATCAGCTAGACAGCACTATCAGATAGACATCTAGTGTAGGAATGTTTGCCCAATGGCGTGCAGTCCAGTAATAGGAATTCAAAAGTTAAGAAAAAATGGTCTGATAAAAAAGAATTCTGTGGAAAGACTATTAGATGTTCAATTTCAATGCCATAAAGAAGAACAAGGTCGAGGGTGTGGTTAAAACAGTGAGTGGGTTTATGTACACTCTGACAGAAGCCAATCGAATCTAATAATGAGCTCGGTACACTATAACAAATAGAATTGGCTGTAGTGTTTTCCAGGTTGGGTGTGAAAGGCTAAGAACAAGGCTTTCGAACGAGTTATAATTTAGTTTAGGTTTAGGTTTGATTAATAGGCTTGAGTCGAAGATGGCTGCAACTCCATCTCCTCGGCCTGTGCCTCGAGGAATGTGAGTATTAATGTGACTGGGGGGAGTGGATTCATTTAGGCTAACATATTCATCGTGACACAGCCTGGTTTCAGTAAGACAAAATAAATCAATATTATGATCTGATATTAGATTGTTTACTAGAACAGCTTTAGATGAGAGAGATCTGATGTTTAAGAGTCCACATTTAATTCTCCTATTTTGTTGTACTGTTGCAGTGGAGGTTTTACTTTTTATTAGGTTTTTATGTGTAACTCCTCTTCTGTTTACTTTGGATTTAAATAATTTAAGTGGTGGGGGCAGACAACCTCTCTGTGGAGTTTAGGGTGGGTAACTGCTCTAATGGAAGCACAGAGAAGCGTGTAGGACTGCAACTCTGCATCCTGGTCTGGACCAGACTGTATTAAGTCTATGGTCTGAACTCTGAGTTGTCATGGCTTTGGGCCACTAATAAATTCGGCCAGATTTCTAGATATGAGAGCGGCTCCATCCAAAGTGGGATGAATGCCATCTCTCCTAATCAGACCAGGTCTTCTCCAGAAAGTCCGCCAATTATCTACAAAGCCCACATCATTACCTGGACACCACCTCGACAACCAGCGGTTGAATGATGACATGCGGCTATACATGTCATCGCTAGTAAGATTAGGTACTCAAGGCCCATATCATTGCAAGTCACTTTTCTGCCACCACCAACAGATACAGGCTTCAGAATCCACTCAGTCAGTTGGTTGGTTCATTCGAAGACTTTTACATTGTTGGTATTTTCCTTATTTGACCAAGATTTCTGCAACTTCACATCTTGACAAATGTGTGATAAGAGGAATAGTCGTTATCCAAATACCTGTATAATTATTAATTATCTGATGTATTCTGTTGTGATCCAGCTGTGTGGCTACAGATCCTTTCTTTTGTATTGTAGTCATTAATTTGTATGTTTCATTGTGGGACAATAATGTCCATCAAAACCACATTGAAAAATTGAGCAAATGTAGTGTACATGATTTATTTCTCTGTTTCCTCCATTAAGGAGATTATGTTTTTGGTCCTGTTTGTTTGTTTGTTTGACATCTCAAAAACTCAAAAACAGATTTCAGAGCCACAGGCCAGGCCTTTCTTGGCTATGAGCCAAGGAAAAACCCTTCTATAAAGCTCTTGACATTTTTACTCATAACACCTTAACTGTGAGGTCTAGGAGGACATTTATGCTTTCTCTGATTTCCTGGTTGAAAAACGTATGTCACATGTACAGCAACATGATGAATTCAAATGGCCATAAGCCAGTGGTCATAAGTTTGACTCACTTGACATTTTGGCCAGATCATCCCTGTAGTAACGTCTGTAGTAACCAGTCTCAAATTGTCAGAGTTGATAACCATCAGTCCACTGCTCTCAGTTCTTCCACTGGTGTCCCACAAGGGTCCATATTGGGCCCACTTTTATTTAGCTTATATGTTAATGATCTGCCATCCATATGTCCCAAAATACAGACTCAAATGTACACTGATGACACTGTAATATATGTACACAGCAATACAAAAAGCCAAGTTGCTTTCATCCTAATCAACGCAATAACTCATGTTATCAAATGGTTAAACCACTGCTGTCTGTAACTAAATGTGTCGAAAACGACTAGCATGTATTTCACAAAGAAACTATTGAGCCACACATACTTACATACATGTACACAGATTAGAAACTGTCAAAGAATTCAAGTATCTTGGGGTCGTGTTAGACTCAAATCTTTAGTTCAAAACTCAGGCTAGGAAGGTCTGACCTAATACATTTTAGATTCATAAGCGATTGCATTTCAACCAAGGCTGCTAGAATGTACATGTATACTATGATCATATTGCACCTAACCTTCTGTTTAACTAGCTGGTCACAGGCAAGTAGTTCATCACTGACGTAACTAGAATCACTGTATAAACAAACCATGAAAACCCTTGATAAGAAACCTAATAGTTTTCACCACTGTCATATACTAGAAACATATAACCTTCTGAACCTGATCAAGCATGCAAATATAGGTCTCATCTATAAAATTATTCACTCAGTTGCTTTGTTAGGCTTCAAGAAAATATAAATCAGATTATATATATATATTTTTTAAAATATGTGTTTATTATTTTTTTAAAAGCATAGTAAAATGCGAACACATAAGGAAAAAAGAAAACAAACAAACAAAAAAATAAAAATAAACACGAAAAAACACACAAACGGACACAGCACATCCATGGTAATAACAATAGCCACAGTCACCATTAAATAAAATACAGAGCAGTTCTCCTTTTAAAAAATACAAAAGTGCATATATATATTTATGTATATATACATATAAAAGAAATATACACAGCGAGGTGCTTTATATTGGAAACAACACATTAGTCCTTACCCTGAAAAAATTTCAGTACAGGGTCCCAGACCCTATCGAACACACCTCCTTTGTCTTCATTCAATGTTCAGACTGGTATATGTAGTGAGTGGCTAATGAGGGAAATGAGCACAGGTGAGCAGGCGAACAAGCAGAAGGTCAGGTGACTGCAGGGCTGATGAGGGAAGTGAGAACAGGTAAGCAGGGGAATGAGGGGCTGTTTTCGAAACCGCCTACTATACTATCAGTATGTACTGATTTGGCCAAAATGTAGCACATAGTATGCAGTATGCAAACAAAAGCAAAATCTGCAGTATGCCAGAAATACCTGGATGTCGTACTGATTCAGAAAAAATCTCCAGTATACATAGGACCAGTCTACCTCGCCTACTGTATCCCACAATGCAAAGCAGTGGAACAGTTCCCATTGTTTTTTTCAGCTTTATTTACACGGTTACCATTGTTGAAATGGTGGACAACAACACTACTGCATCAGTGGTTGACAGGGAGGAATATAAATAGAAGTACCACTTTTTTTTCGAATTTAATCATGTGCAAGCAGAAGTTGTGACAAGGCTACAGTTATTACTTTTCGTTTTCAGAGCTTAAGAGGATACTATTGTGGTGGTTTGCCATTAGCTGTACTATTGTTTATTACAAAACCGGAAACCAGCTAAGCCTGGCCTAGCATAATACAAAATAAATCAATTTAACAGTTTCATACTGCATACTACCGATGAACACACTATGCAGTATGTAGTACATGCTGCATACTACGTTCATCTGTAGTATGTAGCAGTCGGTTTCGAAAACAGCCAGGAAGACTGAGGACATCTGGTGGATGGCATGAGGATGGCAGGGACAGATAGAGAGAGTCGTGCAGAGGGCTGGGGCTGAGAGGCAAACTGTGACATTATGTCACGACTGCAGTTGGCGAACAACACCAAACACAATGTTATCTTACCACGGAAGATGGCCTTGGGCACCTTGCAGCATATTGGATTGTGGATGCTGACCCTTCCACCGAACCGACATCTACTGCAACAGTTAATGAGGTCACTTCTCAACCCGCTGAGCCAACTCCATCCCTGTGGCATATGTCTGTGAACCTCAGTCACTTGAAGGAACAACAGCAGGAGGTTGCCAGGAGAATGCTGTACAAGGAGTCCAAAGCTTTCGCGAGGGATGGAAATGACATCGGATGCAAATGGTGATAAATAAATAAATAAATAAATGCTGAGTTCTCTGAGGAATGAGTGCTGCATATCTTACCTCGATGGCATCCTTTGTTACTCACGGTCTTTTGAAGATCACGTGGAGGTGGTCCATAAGGTGCTCCAAGCTTTACAACATCAGGGGATGAAGCTCCAACCTGAGAAATGGGAAATGTTCAAGGGAAGTTCACTATGTCAGGCACCTTGTCTCTGGTGAGGGTGTTCAAGTCAACCCCAAAGACCATGAGACTGTACTGGCTCTGAAAGTCAAAACACCAGAGACCGTAGGTGATCTGAGAAGGATCCTCGCTTTGTCAGTTACTACTGGTCGTACATACAAAACTTCTCGAGGACAGCTAAGCCATTATATGAGCTGCTCCAAGGGAAATCCTCAACTGTACATGCCCATTCCCATCAGAGTAAAGCCAAAGGCCCCCAGCTGTCATCTAGGGCACCTATAGAGTGGGCTGTTGTGTATATTTAAGGGACTGGTTGACACGTTAACTCATCCTCCTGTTCTAGTATACCCAAGCTTTGACCTGCCTACTCATCCCCTGGGCATTATACCAGTACAACATACAACATATCAGTCTATACTCGCCTGTGGTACTACCCCATACAGTCCACAGAGCCATACGTTCTTAAGGTTTTAAGTTTTTATATATTGTAAGTATTTCAAGTCTCAGGAGCCACTTGTTGTTGGGGAGCATGTGGCGCACCTAACAGTGTGACCACATTTATGTGATAACATTTGAGAGAAAAAAACAAAGCCCATTCATTCATGCAATGATAATACTAAGATCCAAGCTAATTGTCATTACACTAACAGAGTGAGGAATATGTTTTTTGGGTAGCAGTGTCACAGAACATTCATGTTTGCGTTAGTTGATCTGAGGTATTGGTGAGGGGGTATCTGTTTCCGCTGTTTCCTCAGAGGCGATCTGGAAGGAAACAAGATGCATCATTTCCTCATTGCTCCTTTTTTTACCTGCTTGATACTAGTTACGTTTTTGTTACTGTGGTACTCCTCCCTGGGACCTGTAACAGAAGCAATAGGGTGTTTTTAACTTTAATTTTCTTTCCCCCCCAGTACAATTAACTCTAGCCTGCAAGATATGTTGTAAAGCTATTGTACAGTTTAAAGCCTAAATGAAAAAGCTAAAGTTGCTAACATCCTTGAAAACTTTAATAGTCTGTTCATGTCATTATATGAAGTTATCTAGCAGAATTTCAGGAACAGGACCACACCTCATGTGCGCCACTTCCGGTGTTCCATAAATACCCTCCTAACCCTCTCCTCCTCTTTTGCTCTTGCATACTGTGCTCGTCTCAAGCACAGTCAAGTGAGCTATCCACGAGCAACTTCATTGATCCACTCACCTAATTTCAAGTATGGACTTCATCTCGCTATTCCCATTGGACGATGATTTATTCAGACAAAATCAGGACAACCATGTTGCTGGCATGGGTCAATCAACCCATGCCAGCAGACCCAGCAACAGAAGCTGAAAACTTCTCCGCCCCGTCTGTGCCCGAGACCCCACTTTCTGTAATCCAAAAGCTGTCCAGGAAGCAAGTAAGTCCAGCAAGCCTCCACACTGCCTCTTCCATGGTCCATATCCTGCCTGGCTCATCTCTCCTCAACATACAAGATCACTATAATTCACCTGACGAATCCTCCACGTCTCCCAGTCCACCTCCTTCATCAGAAAAGAGAGGAAGAGGAAATTCAAGGACAGTACATCACCGTTGCAGCTGTTCTTCGACTCCATCGCCTTCGAGGACAACGCCAGTCTCCTGCCATTGTCCTGACTACTCCAGCCTCTCAACTTGTACCCGGTCACCAGCCTTCATCAAAAATCTCTGACTGGAACAGTCCAGTCAGAGATTTTTGATGAGGGCTGCAGAGCCGCTCTTCAAAAAAAGCTCAAGGATAAAGGAATTCCTTTTCACAGAACAGACAACAAAGCAAAACTTTTCAACACTCTAATATCAGCCTGTCATGCCCACGGTTCCATCAACATCAGCTCTCCTCTGGGTGACGGCATCACACACCGAACAACATGCCATAACATCAGCACCCCTGTTAAAGGGACAGTTCACCTACATTCTCTAGCGCAAAGATAGCAGAAAAGCCAGAAACAAAAGAAAAAACAGGGATCATCAGCCAGACCAAAGAACACCAGTGCTTCAGCAACCACCTCTTGTCAATACACAAACAAGACAAGAAACAAACAAGATTATCTTTTTCAGATGGAACACTCTCCTCCACCTCCCATCAGGTTTTTTAACAAGTTCCTTCCATATTAAACTCCGGCCTTCCCTTTCAACTGATTCCAGCCCAGCAGGCAACCATCACCTTCACCCTGTCTACAGCTAATCCTCCCATTTGCCATCCTTACTCTTTCATCTCTCATCCTTCTCCAGTTCCCACTAGTCTATGCAAACAGATCATAGATGGTAATTACACAGACCTTGCTCTCCTTATCATGCCTTCCCTTCACCAACCACCTGCCAACAGATTCCTTGAAGGACACGAAGGGCACCTCTACATAAAAGAGAGAACAGCCACCCATTCCAGGGAGGTTACTGCCACAGAGTTTGCATATGCTTTCTCTCTTTTCAGAGATGTTCTTTGCTCACAACTTCTCACCCACCAGCAGGAAGTGGACGACTTCATGGCCATTTTTCTCAATCTAGCCCTTTGTTTTGGAGGCAATGGTTTCTACCAGTATCACATCCACTTTGCATCCGAAGCCGCTGCCCGTCTCCAGCTGTTCAATGAGGGCACATTCTGGGGCAAACTCGACAACGACATTTACTGTTACATCTTTGCTGCCCGTTTAGCCCTACCATGCTCCCTATTTGGTGCCTCATCTCACCCAGCCTCTTCCTGCTCCATTCCCACCCACTTTAAGCCACATCAAGCCCAAACAAGAGTTTTGTCTTTCTCTTGCCTATTGTCAGAGGCCCCACCAGCACCCATACCTCCAAAACAGGCATCGTCAGCCCCATCTGTCACCTTCCCCATAACCAATGGCATAGATAAAAAAGACAGGCCCATCATGTACCACGGAGGTCACGCCATTTGCAATAACTTCAATGATGCCGGATGCACCATGTCCCATTGCCACTTCAACCATGTCTGCTCCTTCTGCGGTGGAGGCCATGCCCGCCCTGCATGCCCTCACAACCCCACCTCGCAAAATCTAGGTAAGCACCTATCAACACCCATCAACATTCCAGCCTTTGCAGCAGCTCTTCAAAACCATCCTCATCCAGCACAACCAAAAAATCTTCAGTCTGCAATAAACGAGCATTATGGCCATGTATGTTTTTGTTGTTGTGGTTCTGCTCTCTCTCTCTCTGTTTCTTCAGGTGTCGCCCTCTCCCTCCTGCAGCAGGGGATTGAGCATGGCTGGTTTCCACTTGCTCATCAGGATCAGGGGCAGGTGTACAAAGGCCGAGAGAGGGGATGCAGATGGGGCCAGTGGGCCTTTTGGCAGAATTCTTTCAGACAGTCTGTGTGTTGCAGTACCAGGATCGGTAGCGTTACTCCTTTCTTTGAAGGGAAGGTAGTTATAGTATTTGTTTTTCTGATCAGTAATGTATTTTCTCTCAAGTTGTGGTTACTTTGTGTTTTTTCCCTGCTCCTAGTGAGCTGGTTTTCTGTTGTTCATTGTTGTACTTTTGTTTGATGTAAATTTAATTAATCCCTGAGGTGTGCTCATGTTTTTGGTTCCCTGATTCTTTTTCCCCGGGTTTCTTTTTATTGTTACTACCTTCATTCCCTGGACTTTTTGGGGACGTAACAACGAGCCAGATTCTGTCGACCTGCTGCTCACTAAGGAAGTCAAAGGCTTCATGATCAGCCCATTTGCTCATCCTACATTTCCTAACATGAATCAGCCTTCTGATCTGACCGCCAACTTCTCTCCCTTCTAGGCCACCTCAACTTTGCCCTACATATTTTTCCCCAAGGGCCAGCCTTTATCTCTCACTTGCTATCAATCGCTTCTTCCATCCCATCACACTGAATGAACTTGAATTCCATCTCGCTGGACAGTCCAAGCTGTGCCGAACTCCATCTTTGGCTCAACCTTCTCGCCAACTGGAATGGGATCATCTTCTTCTACAACGAACAACTGACAACTGACACCCTCATGACATCCATCTGTACACCAGTGGCGCAATAGCCCTGATTGTCGACTCCCAGAACTCCATCCTCAACAGCATTTCACCCTCAACCCTCTTGTTTTACTGGTCAAATTGGAAGAGTTTCCGCTACTTTCACGACCAGTACAACATCAGCTTCCCGTCTCGTCACCATGAGCTGTTTCATAACTACACCTATTCTGTGATGGCCATCAAAACACACACCATCAGAGTTTATCTTAGCGGCATTAGCTTCTTCTCTGAACTCATAACTGGCAGCTTGGGTCTGGCCTCCAGCCACCCTCAGATAACTTCACTTGTCAGAGGACTTCTACACCAAGAACCAGTTCAAAATCCTCACAGACTTGCTGTTAGTCTGCATCCACACTATCTGGTCCGGATACAGCATTCCTCATGTTGCTCGAACCTTAGAAGCCATGTTCTTGCTTTCTTTTATTGGTTTTCTCCGATGCTCAGAATTCACCACCTCTACTCTTCACTTCGACCCACTCCGTCATGCCTGCATTTCACACTTGTCTCATTTCTTAGATGACACCATGGTACTCTGGTCAGCTTACTCCCGTCTTTAACTTCAAAGTCCAATCACCACTGAATCCTTTCAACCCTTGCAAACTACTTGCAATTCTGGAAATCCCAGCACATAACTATTCTCTCTTCATCTGAGTCCGGACAAGTGACTACTCGATTCTGGTTCCACCAGCACTTCTGCCACGTACTCTCCAGCATTTCGCCCATCCATTACTCGCTAACCCCCAAGCGTATCACTGCTACAACCGTTCAGATCTCAAAGATCTCAGATCTGCTTAATCTCATCTTAAGTAACTGGTTTTGGGAGTCCATCATACCCGAGTGCTATGGGGGATTCCCCACCGATGCATCCCCACACCGCAGTCAGCAACGGAAGAACACAAGCTATTCCAGCCTCATACAATTGCGCCACTTCCGGCATTCCATAAATACCCTCCTAACCCTCTCCTCCTCTTTTGCTCTCGCATTGCGCCCCTCCACCCCACCCAGTTTCTCTCTTCCTGTTTTCTTTCTCTCCTGCCTCCTTTCCGTAGGGTCCTGAAGGGGGTCCGTCATACCCAGGTGCTACGGCAGATTCCTCACCAAAGCCTCCCCACACTTCAGTCGGCAACGGAAGAGCACAGTTCTAGTTCCAGTTCCAGCCTCCTACATCAATTATTTTCCAATAAATTGTTGAGATGTGTCTTGATAGTATTTTGACAGTGTTGATAGTGTGGTCCTAGTGAACTCCTGCTATTACCAGGGTGGATTTGACCAGGGAGTATTTAAAACTATTGTTTCAGACATTAGGTCTTTGGGCTTCTTTGTGTCAGTAAGTTTCATTTACTCCCGTTTATTTGCTTGTGGTGTTGCACTACTGTATGTATATATTAAAATTGAAAAACTGTCAAAAAATAACAGCTCTGGACCAAGTTACTGGACTGATGTTCTTTTGTTGTTGATGCTCCAAACCTCTCTGAACTGCCAGCATTGCAACCTTAAGTAGTGTTACAAACTCACTCGAGCACTGTGTGACAAAGTTTAGCTTGCTTTAAGAAGTACAGGTGGTGACTGACTGAGACATGTTTTTCCCTCTGGGCTAACTGTAGCTGTTCCGACGGCCCATTATTCCCAAACCCAATAGTCTGAAAAATGTGCCATTGGACCGAAAGCCCATTTGTCTGTCAGTCCTCACGGACTTAAGTCGTATGTACTGTTGACGTGTTCCCTCCTCTGTGTGTTGGTGAGTCAGTGGGTGCAAAGCTTCTTCTTAAATAAGCCGTCATAACACCTGCATGAGTTGTGTGTGTCTATGAATGTGCTGGGTTGGAAAGGGGACTTTTGTGTCCACGGGTCCATCCCATCAGTCTGTTGAAAGTCATGTTGAAAAAGAAATCTGTGCCATTACGTGACCATGCAAGATGGGACTATAAAGAAACAAATCCAATCACATAGTTGTGCTTTAAATTATTATTAAACATCAAAATCTACATGTTAATAAAAATTACTTGCTGTCAGGAAGCAGTCTGAATAAAAACATGATGAAGAAAAAATTAATAACAAACCCAAACATGTTGCATTTTGACACTGAATATCTAATCAGTGCCTAAGATGTCTCAATATGCAGTGGTCCGCACCCATTACTTAGTTGGCTATGGAAATTGAACACAATATGGGACATTGTTCATGTGAAAATGTGACGTGTGTTACTCTAAGGAGGTGAAGGATTGTTGAGCTTGTGTTGATGTCGGAGGCCTGCGTAAATAACTCACAGTGACTCAGCTCCCTCAGTCCAGGATATGCATCCTGTGGTGCATCTTTAATAAAAACTCTGCTCTGTTTTACTAACTAGAGTGTTTACATTGTGTCAATAAAGACTTATGTTCTGCCAGATGCTATTATTGTAACTGTGATGTCAATGCAGTAAATGTCATGTTATTATGCAATATATTACAAAAAAATTCAGATTCCTACTTAGAAGTTGAATTCTTGCACAGGTATAGTATGAAATGACATCTGTTCAGAATGTGTGGTCTGTACTGTCAACAGTGATTAATGCACTTTATTCCTTTCAGATTGAATCCTTTTTTGTTCTTCTTTCTAGAGGGCCAGACAGGTGTGAAGGCACCTTGAGGCCTTCTCTTTCATCCTTTCTGTTTTTTATTAATCTGCATGAATTGAAACCAACGCTGAGATGTGAGTAGTCAGTTGATGATGGACTAGAGGACGCTGGGCCCAGCTCCCATTACCCACCTCAAGTGAGACGACACTGCAGGAAGTGAGTCGAGCTCACCGGGCTTCTGGTAAACCTGCATTGTTCCTGTGGTGTCGACAACCATGCATATGTATATGTTGTAGCCTGTTAGTAGCTGGTGCAGCCACAAGGCTGTAGGACAGGTCAGGTTTTCTCCATAGTACTACAAACTGACTCAGTTGTGGCATCACTCCAATCAGGGCTCCAAGCAAAGACAGTGTTGGAGCAGAAGGATATGGAAGATGGCCTCATGTGACTCCAGACTCTTCAGACAAGGCTGTTCATTGGCTACAGCAAACACATGTACTATCTGTTTATTTTGGCATGTAGCTCTTACAGCCAAGGCCCAGTTAAAACATCCATTCACTGAAGGTTCTGATTCTTTTATATGCTTTCTTTTCTTTTTATGCATTCTGTAATTATTCTTTTACCAGGTTTCCATTCATTTATGCTGTATTTTCTTAAATGTGCTTTGATGTTATTTTGTCTGCTTTGTGTTTGTCGTGTTTCTTGTAATATATAACTTGCCCAGGGACTGCAGATGAAAATTGGCCTTTTGGCTAAATTTGATACATTTAGGGCCTATCATATTGATGTTGATTATTGTGTATTGTCCTCGATAAATAAATTAATTATGTAAAGTAAAGGAATGTATACATAGTCAAAACAGCATAGTGGTTTGAGTCAGTCAGTTTCTATGAAACCAGACATTATTCTTACTCACTCTGTGATGTGGGAGCACATGGGTTTAGTGGGAAGCCCTTTCAAGTAAAAGCTTTTATTTTATTCGTAAGTCCATCAAAATAAAACAGTAAGTGCAAGTTATACAATGTTAAAACCAGCGTACGTACAACATTTCATCTGAACTCATCAGTTGGTTAACTAGTGGAATCTCCATTTTCCAATACAAAGCAACACATTTTACTCTTTCAACCTCAACCTCAAAACACGGTATATTGAAATCTCTTTACCCTTACTGTATAGATATCCCAAACTAATTTCTAAATCAATCTTCAGTTGACCTCAGCACATTGCTCTGACAACTAAAGTTCATATTGTTATCAATAAATTCTTGTTTTTGGAAAAAGAAATGAATTCAAACAAAATGAAAACAAAAATGAATTGAAATCTAGTTCCAATATGAAGCTTAAAGCACCCAATTTAGAAATCCAAAATGCCTCCCTATCCCTGATGAAGGTGAGATAGCTGAAAATGTTTGGAGAACAAAGCATGGAGAGTTGTACAACCTGTTAAAATTTGATGAACTGAAGCTCACACTGCTCTGCACCTTGCTGGATGTTCTAAAAATCTGAAACTTTTTTTATGAAGTAGCCATGATTCTTGTGTACAGCTAGCAATGATGTGTCATCAGAGCAGCGGCATACTCTGACAGAAATACAGTAAAGAATGAAAGGCTTGACAATAAGTTAGATGCTATAAAACATTTCGCAAAAGCAAAGTAGTCCATTACTAGATGGGAGAGGGGATGAGACAGTCATGCAGATATTAGACAACAATATATTAGCCAAATACAGGGCAGCTGTGGCTCAAGAGATAGAGCAGGTTGTCCAATAATCCCAGGGTTGGCGGTTTGATTCCTGGCTCCCCCTGTTCACATGTCGAAGTGACCTTGGTCAAGACACTGAACCATAAGTTGCTCCCGATCATCGGTGTGTGAATGGGTGAATGAGACCAATCTGTAAAAGCGCTTTGGGAACCATTAAGGTTAAAAAAGCTCTATGTAAGTGAAGTCCATTTACAGTAAGTGATTTTTTTTTAGGGCACTATATAGTGAATAAAGTTCCCAGTGAGATTCCAGACACTTAAATATATATAAAATGGGGGACAGTAAATATAGTGCACTAATAGGGAGTCATTTGTTGCTGATAAGAAAAATATAGAAGGCACCAGCGTTATCATTTAACAATGCTGTAAAAGCAAACCAGTCTAGTTTTCTAGTTGACTTTTGACTCGTAGCAAAATGATGAATCACTAGTAGATTGTGTTTACTGATTTTCTTATTTATCAACATCTCTTTAGTAGGATATCATAATTTTACAATGACAATTTATATGCTGATTAAGACTTTTCAATATATGTATATGTATAGAACTAAGCTGCATGCACACAAAGCAGCCACCACGTGCAAGAGAGTTTCTGCTTGAGGGCATACACACTCTCGCAGGTTAACTCTGCTCTCAAAGTTGAATTCTGCTTGTGCAAATCACTTGTTTTATATTATACACACACACACACACACACACACACACACACACACACACACACACATACACAGTATATATATATATATATATATATATATATACACACACACACACAGCACACACACACACACACACACACACACACACACAGCATACATAATAGTATATATATATATATATATATATATATATATATATATATATATGTATATACAGTATATATTGAGAGAGAGGGAGATAGAGAAACAGTATATATAATAATAATAATAATAACAAAACATGTTATGTATCTTATATATCTCTGTTATCAGATGATTTACAGTGTTGCACAACTTCAGTATAGCCATATATTGCTCTCAACAACTTGGCTTAAAAATACCTTAAGCACAAAGTTGCTTATCTGACTCCTTTTCAGGTAATGTGGGATTGTTTTTCATGAAACATGTTAATATGTGTACTAATTAAGTCTTTCACAACTACACACTTACTTCTGCACTCTAATTGCTTGTGTCTTTAAATCATGGTGTTGTTGAGAGGTAAGTCACGATAATTTGCTTTCATTCACGTATCTAGTTAGATCAATGTTAAATTAAGTAAACATCCTTGTTTACCAAGAGTCCTATGAATACCTGTTCTCTCTCTCTACACCCATTAGCCTGTGAAAGATCTGACTTGGGGATGTGTGCCTTGTGGTACCGCCTTGCCCAAAGGCATTGTGTCACACAGGGAGTGTTTGTCTGTGACTATGTGTGTAGCTCTCTGCTTCCAGGTGCTGTGTTTGGCTGTTCTGTCATCACAGCTTTGCCATGCTCTTTCTGTGAGACCTTTATCTCTCATGTCCTGGGCAAATACTAAGGGTTGGGAAGTAAACTTGAAGCAGGATGTGGCCACAGCCTGCATGTATGGAGGTGATAGGCTTCTCACACAGCCGCTTGATTGATGGGCTACAGCTGAATGTGGAGTGTTACCACAGGTCAAGGTGGAGGCGGGTCGACACACACACACACACACACACACACACACACACACACACACACACACACACACACACACACACACACACACACACACACACACACACACACACACACAGAGTCTGATACTGAATAACAACCACAATGTAGCTGGTACAATAATTGTGTCCTCAGAAACCTCATGCAACTATTGTGCTCACAGTTTCCCAGTAGTACTGAGAGCACTGAGACAATATTCTTCGCAACAGCACAAACTACATAGAGTTGAATCAACACCTTAAAAATTGTACATTATAATCCTAACAAACATGGTATTGCATTCTGTTTTACTGGAAATGATTTTGCAAAAAAAAAGTCAAGAGAAGTCAGGTTAAAGGCTTTTATGTGTCCAAGGCTGAGCCCAATGCATTTCAATTCCAGGACTGTAAGACTTCCAGTTGCAACCAGAAGTCTTCAATCCTTCAAT
Source organism: Macquaria australasica (assembly GCA_005408345.1). Classification (NCBI taxonomy): domain Eukaryota; kingdom Metazoa; phylum Chordata; class Actinopteri; order Centrarchiformes; family Percichthyidae; genus Macquaria; species Macquaria australasica. Next base: position 300,645 of record SEMN01000394.1, read on the forward strand.
CTAGACTATGCTGTAAAAACAAAGTGCATAGCTAGAGTTCTATTGAACTGCACTTTAAGGTAATGCTTTATTTTACAGGTAATATATAATTTCCTAGAAAGGAATTGAAATGTGGCTGAATTCTTAGAAAGGTTCCTGGAAAAAACAATGTAATTCGGTTGTAATTACAGAGACAGTGTAACCTGTGTAAGTCGTTTAGTCAGTAAACACCAGGTCAGCTGAAAATGAAATAATGTGAAACGTATAATGTGAAAGATAATTCAACAGAATAAAGTTTCAGATCATAAATGAATAATAAATGAATATTCACTTGGGATTAAGTGGAGGAGTTTTTTCTCTGGAAACCAGTGACTGCTTTTGTCGTCAACACTACTAACTAAACTCAAATAACTGTCTCAGAATGTTGCCTGAATTTTCCCTATAATCAATACAAAATTACATTGGTCTTTCAAGGACATTTATTTCCTTACTGGACCCATAAAACTGGGCATTTCCCACTTCTGATATGTAAGGTTTCTCTGAGTGAAAGAACTGTTGCTTCTCAAAGAATTTTAACTAAGTACAGTGTGATCTTCTCTCCTCCCTATTACTACATATGGAATTTGTATCACAACAGAAAATCTGGAAAAATAATTTAATCTTTACCTATTAGAACGGTGACATAAAGGTCTAGAATATGATGTATATGCATGTAGATGTCTTCAGTCTTGGACTCTTAGGGCCTCTGTCCACATAGCATTTTTTTCTGAGCCCAGTGTCTTTTTTCAATTGTTACCAATGAGGAGTGAACGTATGCGGTCACATGTGGTCGCCTAGAGACAAAGCGCTGCACCCAGCACCTTTTTCAGAGCACTCCACCTTTTTTGTGCGGCCGTTACAAGCACTTCTATTTGAAAATCTCTGAACTTTTCAGAAAGGCTTTGGTGTCGCCAATCATGTATCAGATGGGGCTCGTCACCCTGGTAACCATGAAAATGGAGGAGAAAATTGTTCTGGCCTGTCTGTGTGTCCTAAGCTTTATGATATGTCAGACAGAGACAGAAAAGCCCTTTTGTGGGAGCTGATCGACTGGAGACTGAATGTTTTTTGTGAGTGTTGTGCTTTTATCACCATATGCGTTGTAAGCTTGTTGTTAGCTGTGTAGTCACCCCCTTAATGTGGCATTAAGATATTGTTGTCATAGAAACAAAACCCACGTGCAGTGTTTTTTTCTCCTACTGCACAGTGCTCTGCCAGAAAAAATGATATGTGGACACAGGCCCTGATTAAGCATGTGAAATTTGGGGCAGATTGGACAAAGTACAGTTGAGTTACAACTTCTTACTGTTTCATGGCGAAACATGCAAATTGGCCACCTCACAGCAATGGCGTTCCATAACAACTCAAAAGCTTCGCAATTTAGCATCATACATGTCTTAAGGTTAAATCAACCAACCTTGAAGTGAATCAAAGTGCCTAAAATGGCACTATGGAGCCCGCTATACATGCATGAACCCAATCACTGTATATTCTTGCAATGTTCATGGTTTCTGATGTGCGTGCCACATTTAGTGAGTATTGGAGTATACAAAGGGCATCAAAAATGTTTTGATTTGCATTTGAAGGCTAAAAGAAATTAGGGGGATCCCACCAAATTTTGTGAACATCAGAGCAACTTGGGGTAATCCTGGGGGCACTATGGTGCTTGCTGGCCACCCCCAAGCCCAGTCATTGCAGAACTGCAGTTCTGCTGTGTGTCCCAATTTTTGTGAGTTTTTCCTAAGCCACTCAAAAATGTGTTGCAAAAGTAAAATAATACTAATTATCTCTACAAAAACAATAGGTTCCCTAATCTGGCCCCGGCGTCCGGTGCTCGGGCCCTCTATAATAAACATGAATAATCCTGGTTTGATTTCTCAACTCACAGTGCATTCAGCATTCAAATGAAATCTTTCAGCTGCTTACTTTACATTACATTACATTAATTTAGATCTAAACTTGACTTAGCCATACTGGATATGAAATCTTTCTAGTTTTTAATATGCTCAGGGAAGAACATTTCTCTGCTTAACCTAAGTAAGCTTTACCTTCACAGCTGACAGTCTTTCAGTCATTAATGTATTTTAAAGGTATTAAAACTGATGTTTGTTGTAGAGGTTTGATTTTATTTGGCTCTGAATTACATTATTTTTAAAAGAAAAGGGTGGCACACTGTGCATGCAGCAAGAAACCAGAACAAAAACAGACATGCTCAGCCTGCAGCTACAGTATGATCTTTATTAAAGAGATCTTTGTGGGTTTACAATCTTATCAAGCTAAAACTAAGTACGCTAATACATTAGACATAAATAGAGGAATTATGTATGCAGATGAAGTTGACACTGATTCAATTATGACTGTTCAGTTGTGTAAATTCATGCTCATTACATAAGTGGCCAATGCATATGCTAGGCCTGGTTTTTGCCTTATCTCCTGCGTCGTCGTGACTTGATGCTGGAGGGAGTAGTCGCCATTTCACTGTGGCCAAGCACAGAGCACTCTGTCTTGAGGCACCCGCAGGCATCGATGTGGGTGTAAGTAAAGGTAATCTCGGTGTTGTCAGGGCAGGAGAGCTGGGTCTGCCGCTCAGATGTGGCCAACTCCTGGCAGCAGGAGCAGGTATGCTGCAAGGATCTCATTTTGGTAGAGTAGCTGAGAGAAGAGAGAAAGTACAGTGTCATAAAAGGGAAAAGAGAGAAATTGGGAGAAATTAATTTCAGTTCAAGAAAATTCAAATGACTACAGAGCTACAAAGTTTAGAAAGCTCCTTAATAAGGACATTATCTGGTATAAGTACATTTATACAGAACTGAGCAAAACATTTTTCAATCTACAATTTCAGTTTTAATCATTTCAGGTGTAGATGATTGGGGCACTCCAACAATTTTACACATAAGGATCAGGTTACTACTCATGGTTAGTACTACTGAGCCTGTGAAAACAGTTGTATAATGTCTTCTGTGGTTCTGTGGGAGCTTTGTGAAGTCTGAGAAAATAACCCTTATGATGCCATAGTAATGTCATCAGGCTTTATCTTAGTCTTGGAGGCTATAAATTTATAGCACAAAACCTGAGATAGTCTGTGGTTGTGAATGATCAAATACGCGGTCATCTAACAGACCAGAAGCAGACAATAGACAGAGTTGCATTATGGGAAGTGTAGGATCCACCATTTTTGAAACTTGAATATTTAAGAACTAAAAGTCAGGATAACTCGGGCCTCTGCTGCACAGATATTGACCATTCTTTTTTAAATCTGTCTCTTAAAATTCCCCCAATTTAATGGAAATGCCCCTTTAACATGATAAAAAAGCACAACAGAAAAATATTTTTTCCACTGACACTGATGATACGGAAAATGACATGAGGGGGACTTACAAGGTGAAGGTACCACATGCACCACTACAGGATGTCACATTGACCAATTCTTTGGAGTGGCAGCCCTGGCTCTCCAGGTACACAGCAGTGTAGGACACACTGCAAGGATGACCCTTCGGAATACCTGAGGCAGACAGGAGAAACATGTTGAAAAGGGATCATAGAATCTGTGGAAGATTATGGTGCAAGCACAACTATACTTGGTTTTCTTGGGTGCAAACCATGATGGAAAAGTTGATTTTGCATCTTTGTGTTTGATTTGAAAAGTAAAACAAATCTAACTGCAATTTAACTAAGCAGGAAACAAATTGCTGACTATATGAAGAGGCCCAATATTACCAATGATGCCTTAAATGTAGGATTTGTTTCATCTAGTTAACCATAACATAATTGGTAATAATTTCTATGAGGCATTAAATTTATTTAATTTTTATTTATTTATGTATTACAGACACTTTCATAATGCATTCTAAGAGTTATTATAAACCTTCATAATGCATTATTGTGTCTTATATGAGCAGTCATAAGGCATCATGATTATTTGACTAAATAAGGCTAGGTATCAGAACTGATCACAATGGTTCTGCTCATTTTGTGTTAAAGGTTAGAAGCTCTAATGGACATCTTGGGGTTTTTGTGTAACCAGAGTGAAAGGAGTGTGTGGTCAGGCCACAGGAGTGTAAATAATATGCAGGAATGAAAACTCATGGAAGCAATACATACAGACATGGCAGCATCCATCTGGAGCTATGGTCTCTGTTCCCTGCAGGACACATACACATTTACATCAGTATTCTGTTGAGTCATGATTCATTTTGTAGAGTTTCAAATTAGACAGTAGGGGGCAGTATGCTCAGACCACTGTTACTGTTTTCCTGTGTCTCTACCTCCTTTCCTGAAACATGAACATCATGTCATCAGTGAATGTGTGTGTTTTATATTCCAACCTGAAGGACTCAAATCTTCCAAGAATAAGAAGCTAAAATGACGATGGTTCCAGGGTCTAAGGACAGAGGGTGTTGTATGCTGTATAGACTGTAAAGCCCCTTGAGGCAAATTTGTGATTTGTGATATTGGTCTGTGTGTGTGTGTGTGTGTGTGTGTGTGTGTGTGTGTGTGTGTGTGTGTGTGTGTGCAGTCTACCGGTATGCATTCATTAGAGTCGTAGGGAGGACAAATGGTCTTGGCCTCGACGGTGATGAACTGATTAGCGATCTTCACACACTCAAACCTCACACAGGGGTTCCCAGTTGGAGTCCAAATGGTGCCAGGCTAAAGAATAACATAACAGAATTTTGGAACACAGTCTCCCAGGCAAGGTCACTATCATCTCCATAACAACATATGTAGACTGTTCTTTTGCTAGATTTTATAGCCATTGTCTCTTTGACTGAGCCATTTTGCTTCCCTTTTGCCTTATCTGATATTGTTTTCTATTTCTTAAAAGCAGTAATTATATTCAATTCCAATTATGTAATACTGTTTGATAAAATTCTCTCGTTTATCTTGTGGTGATACCACACCTCCTGGTGGATGAACACCAAGAGTAACAGAAACCGTTTTTTCCAACTACAAAATGTCTTCAGCTGCACATCCAGTGACTTGTTTTATTTTGACCTGCTATCATATGTGTGACAAATGTATGTTATGCTGAAATAGCAAAAGAATAGTACAATAGTACAAATGAATGCAATGTGACCTGGTAGCATCATTATTGTATTTTAAAGACAATAGAGATGTTGGAGGCCTTGGTGACTTTATAGATATATAAAATATAATCTCCTTCTCTTTTCATTCACTCTGTCCAAACAAACACACACACTGCATGCACACACATATACCAACCTTTAATGTGTGTGTGGAGTTGTTCGACAGCGTGACAACACAGCTTGTTTGGATACACTTCCCACAACACTGGCCAGAGATGATCTGGTACTCATAACCCTGAATAGCGACACAAAGACAAACTCAGCATATAAACAAATCCAGCACAATATCAGGCTGGATGAGGCTATTCAATGTCAGAATGCGGGCTTAGGGTTGTGTGTATTGTGTGGTCAAAAGACAAATTTGTATCCCAGTGCTAGTGCTAAAAAGAACTATGCTCAGGTCTGTGGAAATGTTTAAATGACCTAATATTAGGTGAGAACAAACCAAATTCTGCAGGTCAGGATCTGAGGGCCTGAAGGGAGGCATTTGATATGGTACATGTTCAGTTTGAATCTGTCCTCACTTTTTTCTTTAGATGACTTATCAGAGGCTCAGCTCTGGAGAATGTGAGAAGGTGCTTACTAACAGGCTCCAGCAGGACACTCTCTTACCTGACAGTTAAATTCACAACTTTTTCACAGTTAAATTTTAAACAAATGAAAAAGCTGTTAGAGCAGAGCAGAAATTAGCTTGATGTTATCTAGAAGGTGGCATCTAATAGGATGATACTTTATGTCTAGGTCAAGCCTAGGGAATTTTGGTCTGCTCTAACTGTGAGGAAAATGTAGGAGAAAATGTAATACCTAATAGTTTTGGTTTTAATTTATCTTGATTTTGTCTTTGTGTACCTTGATTGTCATCACAACAGAAACTTAAGTAACATTGAAGTGTGAACAGTCTTATCCATAAAAGCCCCCAATGCTATTTGCCTTTTGGCCTTGTGTCGTGGCCGTGTATTAGCCTGCTTGCCTTTTGTTCACTTCAGACAAACGTGTATAAAATCCCTGGTCTTAGGGGTGTGCTTGCATGAAAATGCTCACCATAAATACTGTTTCTTCTGAAGCTTAAGAAAAGATTCTTTTCTTCAATTTGTAGTGATGTTTTCTTCAACAGTAGATTCTTCCACAGTTAAGCTTTGAACAGTGGTTAAAAAGGTAGCAATGCTGCTCATCCAAATCCATTGACAAAACTTCTCTAGAGACACCATTCTCTCACTCTAAAGATTTTGTTTGTACTTACGAATCTGTTGGTGTACACGCAGATGTGGACTAGTAAAATTATCCCAGTTTTAATTTATTTTGTGCTCTTTTTTAGCCAATAGTTTTGCTCAATTGATGTGTTGCCATATACGCAAAAATTGAAAAATCTAATGTTTGGTGTTATGTGTCTAGACTATCTGACTTTACTGGAAATAAGGATTTGGCTTCTACACAATGTTGAAGCTGCTGTTACAGAGAAGCTGCACAGCAGTAGCCTGCTATGAGGAGCAGAGCCCGAAGCTGTGGCACCGCCTACTACTGCCATCCAAATAAGGAGGTGTGAGAGGAAGCGTAAATGCTGCAAACAAGCCAGGTTGAAGGCTAACTCCAGCAGATCAACTCTCCCGACTGTTTTCCTCGCCAATGTCCATTCCTTGGACAATAAACTGGACTACCTCAGACTACAGCTGACCACCCAGCCCGAGATGAAGGACTGTTGTGTGTTTATTTCATGGAAATGTGGCTCCATGAGAACATCATAGACTCGACCATTCAGCTGAACAGACCAACCTTTCTGTGTGGATAGGGACGCCTCATCCTCTGGTAAGACCCGAGGAGGGGCGTTATGTGTTTATACCAACAGTGAATGGTGTGCGAACACTACGGTGGTCTTCAGCCACTGTTCATTATTGGTGGAATATATGACTGTAAAATTTGCCACCATTATTACTGTGGCAGTGTACATCCCTCCTAGCATGAACACTAATGAGGCACTATCTGTTGACAGGGGGCCATCAGTGAACTTCAAATGGCACATTCTGACATCATCTTCATCATGGCCAGAGATTTCAACCATGCAAATCTCAAAACTGTTCTTTTTCAAAAATTCTATCAGCAATCAGAGGGGTGATCACTCAGGACCTGGCTTATACAAACATCCGGGACTCATACAAGGCTGCACCCCACCCCATTTTGGCTACTGAGACCACATCTCTGTGATGCTGATTCCTGTTTACAGACCAGACTGGAACATGTTCAATGAAGCTGCCACCTATGAGCATGTACCTGACCTGGAGGAGTATGCAGCATCTGTGACTGGCTACATCAGTAAGTGTACAGATGGTGTCACCAACTCCATGAACATCACCATACACGCCAACCAGAAGCCACAGATGTTTACCGAGGTACTTGCACTGCTCAAAACACAAGATGCTGCGTAAAATCCAGAGCCAGCTCACAGACACAAATGACATGTGGTGTACAAGACCGTACCACATGCCTGTGACAACGATGCCTCCCTCCTGGAGGAACTGAATGACTTTCATGTACAGTTCGAAGCCATAAATGACATGCCCGCCAGGAGGACTACACCCCCCTCAGACGACCAGGTACTCTAACATCTTCTACATCTCCCTGAGCCAGGCGGTCGTCCCTTTGTGGTTCAAGACCACCACCATCATCCCAGTGCCAAAAAAGTCAACAGTGTTGTGCCTTGATGACTATCGCGCTCTAGCACTCACAATGAAGTGCTTTGAGAAACCAGTCATTGGTCACATCAGATCCTGTCTCCCCACCTCACTTTACCCCCTGCAGTTTACATATCACCCCAATAGGTCCACAGGCAATGCCATTTCCTCTGCCCTTCATCTAGCCCTGTCACACCTGCATAACAATAACACCTGGGCCTGAACACCTCCCTTTGTAAGCAGATTCTGGACTTTCTTAGAGACCCCAGACAGTACACATCAGGAACATCACCTTACCAACAGGGATGTGTGTTCAGTGACGACTGCTCCACCAAATATGACTCCAATCATATTATCAAGTTCATGGACGACACAACACTGGTGGGCCTCATCAGCATCGATGATGAGACAGCATACAGAGGTGAGGAGGTGTGGCTGGCACTCTGGTGTCAAGAAAACAACCTGTCTCTCAACATCGATAAGACAAAATAGATGACAATATTGACTTTTGACATAGGACTCAGGAAGGCCCATGCCACCCACCACCTGCGTGGAGCAAGTCAGGAGCACCATGTTTCTTGGTGGACACATTGCTGATGACCTCAGCTGGTCACATAACTGCACCTCCCTCACCAAGAAGGCTTAACCGCGTCTCCACTGCCTCCGCTGTTTGAAGAGAGCAAGCCTCCCCCCACCTATCCTGTCAACCTGACCAGCTGCATCACTGTCTGATATGAGAACTGCAACAACTCAGACCGCAAGTCCCTACAGAGGATAATGAAGTCAGCAGGGTCCATCGTTGGGACCTCTCTCCCCTCCATACATGACATTTACACTAAACTCTGCACAAACAGGGCCTCCAGGATCTGACTACTTGCACCTTACAACATTCACATAAATATCCTAAGGGACCCACAAACTGTTTTTACTGTTCTCAAATTTTCTGCTGCTCTTTGAACTTATTTACACCTACTAATATTTATATTTTTCTATTTTTAGAACTCTTGTGTAGTTTTCCTGCATATTGCACTACATGTTTGTACCTTGTTTTGTATCTTATTTTGATCCTGTTCTTGTTATTGCACCTTATGTGTAGTCTGAATCTTTTCTTCACTCCCACTGAATGTTGCACCGGGGACCAGGAGAAACACAATTTCATTCCTCTATGTACTGTACTACACTGTATACAGATGGATGACAATAAAGTCTCTTTTATCTCTTATCCATGTATTTTGCTGTTATTGCCCATTTCTGACAGCAATTATCAAGTAAGGAAGGAAAACTTATAATTGAACAGACAATAAAAGCCGAATGGGAAAAGAGCACGGCAAATCTGTCAGAGGTCAGTGTTACAATAACACCAGTGTTGGTGTTGAAAAAGTCCAGAAATGTTTGGGAAGGGAATGTGGTCAATGACTGTGCTCATCAGTAAAGTCGTAAAGAATGTATGTAAGAATCAACTTAAAATATGAAAAAAATTGGGTGTATGAGTGTGTGTATAAGAAAGTAAGTAAGTGAGAGAGGGAGGGAAAGAGAGAGAGACTAGTCTTACCAGAGGGCAGTGTGTGTCACATGGTATAGGCTGACATTTTATTGTGTGCAGATGGCTGCTGACATCTGTCTGGTTACTACAACTGCACTTGTCACATGGCTTCATGGGCACCAGGTCTCCAGCCTGGATGGACAGGATGAGAAGGTCAGCACAGATACAGATACTCATGTTTGTAAATGGGGTAGGCAAAACATTAGAAGCACCTCTGCTGTCCAGTACAACACCACTGTAAACTCTAACCTCAATAAACATAATATAGTTAAATGAATACCTCTGACAGTGTCAGTCAAAAACGGAACATTATTACCTTGGGAAAGGGAAAAATGTATGGCTGAGCTTTCGTATTGGATTGCATTAGGTTTTACAGGTGTAACAAGCAAAGCGGCCATTGAGTGTATGTTCATAATAAACCTGTGTAGGGATGGAAAGAGGACTAAAATATGAACCGGCTCTACTTGGAATTTGTATGGCTTATGAATTAAACTTTCGATTTGTAAAAGAGAGACTGTGACATTCTATCAGAAGTTGCATTGTCTCACTTTAACTGAAACCAAAATTACCAATTTCAAAAATACTACGCAACTAATACATAAAATGTGACTCAGTTACTTAACAGATCAAGGGCACTGAAGCCACATTTATTGAGCACTTATACATTTATAAAAAAAAATTTTGTTATATAAATCCTGAACCATGAGGCAAAGAAGCAAAACTGGTTTTTTTCCTGGATTCACTGATAGATCTATCATTATAGGACACACACATTTCCACCTATATTTGTTCCACCCAGTCTTCACCAAATGTGTTAAATAACATTCATGGCGGTCATTTGCTGTTTGATATGCCTTTCCCATATCATGTCATGTAAGTGGTTGTCAAATTTTGTAGGTGTAGACTGTACATGAAGTGCAGATGTTCTTGAATATATTGTGAAGTTGCAACAAATGTAAATAACACTTATGAATATTAATACACTTATTAATATTAAGGAATCCTGCAAAATCTAAGGGTATTTGGGCTATAGGTGGCACTACAGCAGCATAGTAAATTTAAATGGTCATAACTGAGTGCTCATAAGTTGAGGCCAAATTGTCTTCCTGTACAAAATCTATTATTCCCAGACAAGATTTAGGTGACCTCTAAAAACCATGGCATAACTGTTCACCATTACCACCAGTTATTATGTCCAGAAATGTTATGTGATTATAACATTGTTCAAATCTTTCTGATGACATATGTTTTTGGTTCTAGAAAAATGCTACAATCCCACAGTCATCTGTGTTAAACAAACACCCTCCTGTTTTGTGTTGTATTCTAGTTACAGTTTCACATGGAGGATGTAGATGTGAGATCTCACCTGATATTCATGGTTGTTGAAAACACACACATCCTTTTTAGGGACTGTGAAGAAAACAGACCAATCATTGAATGCCTTTTAAATGTGCTGCAACAATCACAGTGGCAAAAATGAAACCTGGCTATGCAGTTACAGTTACATGCACACATGAGCACACTCACCACAGGAGTATTTCAAACAGCAGCCTCCCATAGTGGTGTTTAGAGTAAAACCAACAGGACAGGATGGCACAAAACCAGAACACTGCTTCACATCACACTCTGTTCAAAGACACAGATGGATGAATTAAAGAGGGAACGTTCACGCTAGCAAATAGCAACTGAGAAGGAAGTGCTTGTAAAATACTCAAAAGGGCCTTTGTTTTCACATCATGCAAGTCATTCTTTTACTATCATATCACATTTTTTATCCATCTTTTTGGTTTTTAAATATTTGCAGACAGAGTTCCTGCACATTAGAATTCCAGCTGCTTGCATTACTGGAATATAAACACCAAACAGCTGATAGCAAGAAAGCGTTTAATGGTGGAGCACTTATTTACAACACATCAGTTACACTGTCTGGTTCTCGTAGTTAATGGACACCTGCCAGCCTATCAGAATTGAGAAATTCTCAGTGGCTATGATATAAAGTACTGCTTAGGATGTTTCATACTGGGATAGGCTCAAGACTCCTCTTGATCCTGAACACAGGTTTAAAAAATGGATGGATGATGCACTGTGTTAAATATATAAATACAGTGTGTATTGACTCCAGTATTAGGAGTTAGAAGGATCTACCTTCTTGGTGCTCACTTACCACACTTCTCCTTTTGACAGCAGCCTACAGTGTCAGTGACCTTGACCTGACCTTCTTGGTCACAGATGAGGGGTGGTTGTGTTGGACAGGACACTTGATGGCAGGTGACCTGCAGCATATTCTCCTCACATATACACTCCTCACAGCCTTCTCTCCATGTTGCATTGGCCTGAGGACACAATGTTAATTGTAGAATTATGACAGGAGGCATGGCATTATCAGCTATTACTGGCATGTTGAAAGGTTATATAAAAAGGGACTGGCATTGTAGACAAATAATTTACCTTTGCCCATTTTCCATTTGCCAGCCGACAAATTTCTATAAGGAGAAAAATATAAAGCATTAAGTTATTTCCATTCATTAGGGCTTTGGTTAGCTTGCCTCAGGAGCTAAGGCTAGTAAATGCTGAACATATCCTCTCTGATATCATTTAAACCAATTAAAATGTTATTTTTAGTATTTTTAAAAACAGTTCCTTTCTATTATTGTGCCACTTCATATTCTAATTTGGTTTACCATTAAAAGTAGATTAACAGTCCTTAACCCATTGCTAAGTCACTGAGATGGGTAGTAGCTAAGGGCTGCTGTACTTGCTCAGCTGCTGATAGTCAGATTGCATGTTCGTTCTTTTAATTGGCTAAGACAGACTTAGTCAGCTACAGCTTTGATGGCTTGAGTCTCAGCTTTCTTAAATCACTACTTGTCCTGCTCCAGCTAAAGCTAAATATGTTTTGTTCACATAAATAGACAAACAGGTGAAGCAGAAACATGTATGTGTGCAGGCTTCTAACCAAAGAATATGCTGATGATAGTTCTGCAAAACACTGGATTAAATAATGACATTTTGTTTCTTTAATCATTTCTACAATATCCCCTCGTCAGCTACAGTATCACAAAGTTATGGTAAAACACTTCGTTAAAGTTAGGGATATATTACCGTCATGATAAAAACAGCCAACATTAATTGTTGGTCTAAGATGAGGTGTCTAAGTTGAATGTGTTACACATTCATTCATTTCTCTGACCTCTGCACCCTCACTTTCCTCTTCGCTATAGGACACTAACTGTAGCTATAAACTTGTAATTTTAATGATAGAATAACAAATGGGATTTTGACTTTGTTACAAAAGGCCATCAAAAAGTGCAGGACATTCTTAAATGCAACATATCTGTTACCATACAGTAGTGCTATCTGCTCTTACCACAGGTAGGCACACATTCATTTGAGTTGGAAGCGAGGAGGACAGTGTTATTTGGGCAGTAGCAACCCTCCAGCTTCATATTTGTCATGGCACTGAACTCATTGTTGGTATAGATGAATTTCTGGTTGTACCTGCAGAAACAACAGCATACTGCGTAAAGGCCATACCTTGTTGTTATATGCAAGTCAAAGCATAAATTGTTGAAAAAAATTGATTGACTGTGATGAGCAACAACGTGTTGGTGAATTGCTGTACCAGGAATCACAGGTAGGCTCCACTAGAGGGCCACAGGCCTGATACACTTTGGGACTTGGACATCTATATTCTATTAAGAGATGAAGAGAGAAGAAACATCATATTTTTTAGTAGAGGTCATTGCTGTGATGTTGTTGGTGAGTTATGAAATTATGAGTGTGTAATAGTGCTGGACGTTGATGTTACATATTCTAGTTGCATACCACAGATTCCTTTGGTGGCACTCCTCCAGTCAATACACACTCCAGCCTCAGCACAGACATCAGCATAGGCTTGTAAACTGGTGCAGCCAATGTGATTAAGGTGCATGTGGCAAACGTCAAATTCACAGGCCACAACAAATGGACTGTAGTCAATGATTTTGTGGCAAGCTTCAAACACACTGGGGAAGATAGGATTTATAGTTAGTATGGACACTGGACACAAACTGAATGCATCATTAAGCCCAGTTCAGACCAAAGATTCGCGATGAGACGAAACCATTTTAGAACGTTGCAGGGAAAAGTTGCAGCGGTGTGAACTGGCCCGTCTCAGCTCGACTCAAGCCGGCTGATGTCGTCGCCTGTGACTCAGCTTGTCAAATCATTAGTGGCTGGTTTTAGAACATAAGGCACGTCACTTGTTTCAACAGCCAATCAGCTCGATTAAGTATAGCCTACTTTCTTTATTACACATTATCAAGCTGGGACAAGTGATTAAACCAGCAATGTTTTCCTTGCCAGGTGTGTTTTAAAGCTGGAATGTAATTTGTTTAATAAGGCATTTTATCTGTAACAGTGCTGGCTTCATCTTTCTGTTTAAGTAATGGCCTTTTGTCATTCAGACAGATGTGTTATCTAAATGTCTGCTTTAGCTTTAGCTGGATATTTATAATTTCATCCATGGAGTTGGCATGGATAAAAGTTGAAAATATAATGAAGGAGACTGCAGGTCTGATTATTATTATGGTCATACGAAGGATAAATGCATTTTTTAAAATCTCTTTTGCCCCGCATAGCAAAGGAAAAAAGGAAAAATATTTTTTATAGACTGATCTGACATGTGAAGACTATCTCCTACAAATTTAAATTGCTTCCTTTTTTGTTAAACTAATTATGTTTAGTTTGTGAGAAATGTATTACAGTGACTTTAAGAGGGTAAAACAAGACCTGTATTTAATCTCAGCTCCCTATGCTGATGTGACCTTTATCTTAATGTGACAGCATTTAATTCAGACTTGTGCTGTGTTGGAAGTGTTATGAGGAGCATGTCTGAAACTGGCTTTAGTAAATAATGAATTGTGAGTGAATAGAGAATCTCTGCACGTAGGACCATTTATTATTCTGGCAAGAGCTTGCAGCTTGCAGAGTAGTCAAGCTAATGTGCAGTGTCCCCATAGACTATATATAAAGACTGTCCCTAACCACTGATAAAATAAAAATAAATACATTTTGAAACAAAGAAAAAAATAATTAATTAGTTAATTCTTAAATTCACAGCTGTGAATTAATATTCAAACTAACCAATATTTGAATCTGATGTTACAGATGACTGGTGCAATTTCTGACATGTTTTCCCCTTTTTCTTCTACAGTACCTGCTCTTGATGATCTCACAGATGGTTGTATTGCAGCTATTAGGCGTAGGTGTAGGTGTTGGTGTAGGGTGGATTGGATGTTCACAGTAACTGTTGTTAGCATGCCACTCATGTGCCATATTAGGGCATGAAGGATCAATTTTGCCACTGGGCAACATGCAGTCATCTGTCCGGTTGTTGTCACATGTGCCTAGAGAAACCCTCATCATTAGTAATATCATGACACAGCTCAAGTCAGTCCTGCACTGCCGTTTTCCTGCTGAATCACTAGAATTATGTAAGGTGTTTATTTCAAGACATAATCATACAGAGTGGAAAATGTGCCAAATAGGTGGGATAGGTTCTATCTGCTGTAATTACCAGGTGCACAAAATATTCAACTTCTATATGCAAGTAAACTGATCTTCAAACTCTACATACAGTAAGATGCTATTAATTTCTACTAAAGAACTCACCACACTGTCCCTGGGTGTTGTTGCCAAATTCACTATAGGGCAGGTAGATACTGAATATGAGCCCTGAGAAGGTGATCGTGGCATAGATTTTAGGGATGACGAGCACTGTATCAATACCGGTGGTAGTTATACGGAAGTCCCCATTCTGGTATGCAGGACTTACAGGCTTGTCATTCAGAACAATCTGAAACAAAAAGCATAATGTTTTAAATGACAGAAATAACCCTTTACAATCTTCTTTGTAAGATCCAATGCATCTACAGGGGAGGTATGAAAGCCCTTCTTTGGATAGTTTTACAAATTAGGATCAGGTCAGGTATGTATAATCAAAAGCAGTGGTTACATTTGCACTGAAGGCAACAAAGGGGGGGTTGCTGCTAGGATAATGACTAGTGTTTGAATTAGTAAATAATGTCATTAAAAGGTTCTATGTGGAGTCCATAGGCGCGAGCAAGCATCCTGGGCATCGGCCAAAATAGTGACATGACAATCAACACCGTTTGTCATAATACAAGTTAGTATAATGGATCACATTAGCTGGTGAAGTAATTTGGCAAGCTTTAACTTTGCTACGGTGCACGGATCTGGCATTGGTTGCTTCATAACGTTAGCTGATAAAGTGATTTGCAAACGGCAAGCTAGCCAATTTACCAGCCAGATCAGCCCCAGGAGTCTGAATGAAGATGAATTAGCAGCAAGATATGTGGACTTTGTGTTGGACTCTGCATTGTGGTGGATGGCAATCATTTGTTGATGTTAGCGGACTCCATTTCTAAGCTAGCGTTATAGTGTTGCACACTGTTGGCGTTGTAGGGGAGCTGAAGAGAGGCAAGGCACTCATGAGCGCGCATAAACGTCACTTCCTTTGGGTTTTCCCGGCAAAACCGTCCCGAATCCTTTACATAGAAATGAGTCCACAGGCTGTTACAGGCAACCGTGAAAGTCAGGGAAGGTCTCATTTTTTAAGCTACATTAGCTGTTGCTACACAGCTGTTGGCAACACATTGGCAATAAAAAGTGATTAATACATGTAAATTGCTTCACATAGTACCTTTAATTACCTGGTTTGTGAAAATGCTATTGATATCCTTCTGCGTAATAAAGATCTTGTAGCTTTTGTAGAAGACAGTGATGGACTGAGGACAGGACAAGCCATCAGCTGCACCACAGTAGTAGTTATCGATCATAACACTGAAGTTGTATTTGGGCAATATCTCTTTCACCAGCCAGTAGGAACAGTTGCCCTGAAAACCATAGTAGGTTCCATCGAAGGTGACATAATGGGGGTCTCCCCAACCGTAGCAAACACCTTCATACAAAAATATGATTATAAAATTATATATTTATTTATTATAAAATATAAATAAAATGAAAACACAAAACAAAACATTTCTACAGTTAAAATGCTTTTACATATTTAACATAAAGATTTTGCGACCAAGCAACATTTTAGCAGGTCAGACTTACAATGGCATTCATAGTGGGAGCAGCATTCATCATCATCCTTCACTTCAGTAGCAGGGAAGTTATTTGCGCACAGTACAGGCTTCGGAGTTGGACATTGTGTGTGGTTATAGGTCACCTTGCCATTATCACATGTTCCTACACGACAGTTACTTTCCTTCCAAATGTCACCATCCTAAGAGGGGAATCATAGATTGGAATAAAAAAAAAAAGATAGGGTTAGTATTGTCATAGAATACCATATTACAAAATCTATTGCTTAACAATTGCGTATAGAAACAAAGTTAAATATGTACAGAATGGAAATAAAGAAGTACCTTTCTCGGAGGATATACATCAACACACTCTTTTCCAGCTGTAGCACACTGGTGATGTTTGGGCACTACATGACAGTTCTCATTGCAGTACCCTATGTAACAGTAGCCATCATAGTCCGTCTCATTGTAGACTATGGAGCCTGAAAATGAGGCACAGGAAGATTGTAGAAAATGAGTCTGACACATATCACATACGTGATATCATAGTACAGAGTCTATCACATATCACACAGATGTATGCACTATATACTGTATATCCCATAGATATATGTAGACTTGAAAAACTTTTACGCATTATTTTACCACATAAATTAGAGTTGCCAAGTTATTTTACACATTTAGTTTAGTAGTTACTATAGTTTCTCTTTGACAGGTGAATGGGCAGCTGTACACTCTCTCTACGGTGTCATTAAGAAGATGCTGATGCTTTGGCAAATAAGATTGTAAATTATCAGCTTTGATGAAATGTAACAGTAACATATTGAATTGTGCCCTGAGCGGATGAGCGGATGAGCTGATTCACTTGCGGTGGCAAAGTAAATCTACACAAATGTTGTGCCAAATTTAACTTTGGTAATGAAACAAATTCATGCCATTGACCAATTGCAAACTGCTTTGACAGTGCTGACCTCTGTGGGAACAGAGAGCCAGAGAGTCCAAAACAGAGGAAGCTATTAAAGGCTCTGAGCTGTGTTGCATCATCTCCCTTTATTTAGTAATTCTGTAATGTAATGTAATCCACTGGAGACTATATTCTCTGCTGTGACAACCAGAGATTAACCTGTGACAGCTGTCTCATATAAATTTGTATGCTTTCTTTTTGCCAATGCTGAATAAATTCAGAAACTAAAGTCACTCCTGACAATATATTTGTAGGTATGTTTACAAAATCATAAATACTTTTGATTAAAAGAACACTAGTTTATTACAACTTGGGTTTTATTTGCATAGCTCTTGCCATTTACTTTATAACACTATACTTACCAAGGCAATTGCTGAGATCTAAGAATAGGACAACACTAAAAATTGGTCAGAGTAAGCAACTCAGTAGTTTGTCCAGATCACCCAAACCACTTTATTTGGAAGTAAAACCAAAAGTAAAAACCTGAAATGTCTTGTCCAACATAGTGTATATTTTGTGTTCTCAAATTCTGATGATCTTTTGCGCTTTACTTTCAAATAGGGATATTTGTTACTATTACTTAAGAGCACAAGACTGTTACATGCTTATTTTAGTTATGTCCCGAATACCTTGCCTATTTAGCAGTCATTGTTACTGTGTAAGGGAAAAGAAGAGCAATAAACCACAATTTGAATTAGACAATCACAATAGTGTCTACCACAGATGTGATTCACTGCAATATAAATGTTGTCTTTATTAATCAGTACTTACCAGGGAGAAA
Organism: Macquaria australasica; assembly: GCA_005408345.1. Classification (NCBI taxonomy): domain Eukaryota; kingdom Metazoa; phylum Chordata; class Actinopteri; order Centrarchiformes; family Percichthyidae; genus Macquaria; species Macquaria australasica. The sequence goes on from SEMN01000394.1 coordinate 318,795, forward strand.
CTCTGTACCATTATGAAGGCAATGGCAAGTGTGTTTCTGAGTTAGTGATTGAGAGGTTCCTCCTGTCACTAAGTCAGTTGTGGAAGGTGTAGTGGTAGTAGAGGTAGCTGTAGATGGTCGAGATTTAGTTGTTGTTTCACTTGTGGTAAAAGGTGTAGTGGTTGTACTACTTGAAGGTGTTGTAGTTGGGACTGTAGTAGAATGAGTTGGTGTTGGACACCCACAGCATTTCAATTTAATCTCATAATCAAAACACTCTTGTTGAAGTCCTTGTTGTTTGTTGTCGCATATGAGACCAACATCTGTATTGCAAGTCACAGCTTGCCCCAACTGTGACATGGACAGACCTGGGTAAAGAACAGCTCTACACTGGACTTCTTCTGGAGCTAAGCAAACAAGATGACCAACAGAGATTATCTTCTGGATGGATTCATCTTCTCCACCATCAGGGCCTGGTGTGGGCTTTCCAAGATTGATCCATTCTGACCAACTACATGTCACATCATGTCCTCCAGGGCAAGGTGTAGTTGTAGGTGGCTGAGTGGTAGTTGCTGTTTCAGTTGTGGTAGAAGGTGCAGTGATTGTAGTAGTAGTTGTAGGTGGCTGAGTTGTTGTTTCAGTTGTGGTAGAAGGTGTAGTGGTTGTAATAGTAGTTGTAGGTGGCTGTGATGTAGTTGTTGTTTCAGTTGTGGTAGAGGGTGTAGTGGTTGTACTAGTAGTTGTAGGTGGCTGAGATGTAATTGTAGTTGTTTCAGTTGTGGTAGAAGGTGTAGTGGTTGTAGTAGTTGAAGGTCTTGTAGTTGGGACTGTAGTAGAAGGAGTTGAAGGTGTGGGACACCCACAGCATTTCAATTTAACCTCATAATCAAAACACTCTTGCTGAAGCCCTTGTTGTTTGTTGTTACATATGAGACCAACATCTGTATTGCAAGTCACAGCTTGCCCCACCTGTGACATGGACAGACCTGGGTAAAGAACAGCTCTACACTGGACTTCTTCTGGAGATGAGCAAACAAGATGACCAGCAGAGATTATCTTCTGGATGGATTCATCTTCTCCACCATCAGGGCCTGGTGTGGGCTTTCCAAGATTGATCCATTCTGACCAACTACATGTCACATCATGTCCTCCAGGGCAAGGTGTAGTTGTAGGTGGCTGAGTGGTAGTTGCTGTTTCAGTTGTGGTAGAACGTGTAGTGGTTGTAGTAGTAGTTGTAGGTGGCTGAGTTGTTGTTTCAGTTGTGGTAGGGGTTGTAGTGGTTGTACTAGTAGTTGTAGGTGGCTGAGGTGTAGTTGTGGTTTCAGTTGTGGTAGAGGGTGCAGTGGTTGTAGTTGTAGTTGTAGGTGGCTGAGTTGTAGTTGTTGTTTCAGTTGTGGTAGAAGGTGTAGTGGTTGTAGTAGGTGCTGTAGTTGGAACTGTAGTAGAATGAGTTGGTGTTGGACACCCACAGCATTTCAATTTAATCTCATAATCAAAACATTCTTGTTGAAGTCCTTGTTGTTTGTTGTCGCATATGAGACCAACATCTGTATTGCAAGTCACAGCTTGCCCCACCTGTGACATGGACAGACCTGGGTAAAGAACAGCTCTACACTGGACTTCTTCTGGAGCTGAGCAAACAAGATGACCAGCAGAGATTATCTTCTGGATGGATTCATCTTCTCCACCATCAGGGCCCGGTGTGGGCTTTCCAAGATTGATCCATTCTGACCAACTACATGTCACATCATGTCCTCCAGGGCAAGGTGTAGTTGTAGGTGGCTGAGTGGTAGTTGCTGTTTCAGTTGTGGTAGAACGTGTAGTGGTTGTAGTAGTAGTTGTAGGTGGCTGAGTTGTTGTTTCAGTTGTGGTAGATGGTGTAGTAATTGTAGGTGGCTGAGTTGTAGTTGCTGTTTCAGTTGTGGTAGAGGGTGTAGTGGTTGTAATAGTCGTAGGTGGCTGTGATGTAGTTGTTGTTTCAGTTGTGGTAGAGGGTGTAGTGGTTGTACTAGTAGTTGTAGGTGGCTGAGATGTAATTGTAGCTGTTGTTTCAGTTGTGGTAGAAGGTGTAGTGGTTGTAGTAGTTGAAGGTCTTGTAGTTGGGACTGTAGTAGAAGGAGTTGAAGGTGTGGGACACCCACAGCATTTCAATTTAACCTCATAATCAAAACACTCTTGCTGAAGCCCTTGTTGTTTGTTGTTACATATGAGACCAACATCTGTATTGCAAGTCACAGCTTGCCCCACCTGTGACATGGACAGACCTGGGTAAAGAACAGCTCTACACTGGACCTCTTCTGGAGCTGAGCAAACAAGATGACCAGCAGAGATAATCTTCTGGATGGATTCATCTTCTCCACCATCAGGGCCTGGTGTGGGCTTTCCAAGATTGATCCATTCTGACCAACTACATGTCACATCATGTCCTCCAGGGCAAGGTGTAGTTGTAGGTGGCTGAGTGGTAGTTGCTGTTTCAGTTGTGGTAGAACGTGTAGTGGTTGTAGTAGTAGTTGTAGGTGGCTGAGTTGTTGTTTCAGTTGTGGTAGACGGTGTAGTAATTGTAGGTGGCTGAGTTGTAGTTGCTGTTTCAGTTGTGGTAGAGGGTGTAGTGGTTGTAATAGTCGTAGGTGGCTGTGATGTAGTTGTTGTTTCGGTTGTGGTAGAGGGTGTAGTGGTTGTACTAGTAGTTGTAGGTGGCTGAGATGTAATTGTAGCTGTTGTTTCAGTTGTGGTAGAAGGTGTAGTGGTTGTAGTAGTTGAAGGTCTTGTAGTTGGGAACTGTAGTAGAAGGAGTTGAAGGTGTGGGACACCCACAGCATTTCAATTTAACCTCATAATCAAAACACTCTTGCTGAAGCCCTTGTTGTTTGTTGTTACATATGAGACCAACATCTGTATTGCAAGTCACAGCTTGCCCCACCTGTGACATGGACAGACCTGGGTAAAGAACAGCTCTACACTGGACCTCTTCTGGAGCTGAGCAAACAAGATGACCAGCAGAGATAATCTTCTGGATGGATTCATCTTCTCCACCATCAGGGCCTGGTGTGGGCTTTCCAAGATTGATCCATTCTGACCAACTACATGTCACATCATGTCCTCCAGGGCAAGGTGTAGTTGTAGGTGGCTGAGTGGTAGTTGCTGTTTCAGTTGTGGTAGAAGGTGTAGTGGTTGTAGTAGTAGTTGTAGGTGGCTGAGATGTTGTTTCAGTTGTGGTAGACGGTGTAGTAATTGTAGGTGGCTGAGTTGTAGTTGCTGTTTCAGTTGTGGTAGAGGGTGTAGTGGTTGTACTAGTCGTAGGTGGCTGTGATGTAGTTGTTGTTTCAGTTGTGGTAGAGGGTGTAGTGGTTGTGCTAGTAGTAGTGGGTGGCAGAGATGTAGTTGTAATTGTTGTTTCAATTGTGGTAGAAGGTGTAGTGGTTGTAGTAGTTGAAGGTCTTGTAGTTGGGACTGTAGTAGAAGGAGTTGAAGGTGTGGGACACCCACAGCATTTCAATTTAATCTCATAATCAAAACACTCTTGCTGAAGCCCTTGTTGTTTGTTGTTACATATGAGACCAACATCTGTATTGCAAGTCACAGCTTGCCCCAACTGTGACATGGACAGACCTGGGTAAAGAACAGCTCTACACTGGACTTCTTCTGGAGCTGAGCAAACAAGATGACCAGCAGAGATTATCTTCTGGATGGATTCATCTTCTCCACCATCAGGGCCTGGTGTGGGCTTTCCCAGATTGATCCATTCTGACCAACTACATGTCACATCATGTCCTCCAGGGCAAGGTGTAGTTGTCAGTGGCTGAGTAGTAGTTGCTGTTTCAGTTGCGGTAGAGCGTGTAGTGGTTGTACTAGTAGTTGTAGGTGGCTGAGATGTAGTTGTTTCAGTTGTGGTAGGGGTTGTAGTGGTTGTACTAGTAGTTGTAGGTGGCTGAGGTGTAGTTGTGGTTTCAGTTGTGGTAGAGGGTGCAGTGGTTGTAGTTGTAGTTGTAGGTGGCTGAGTTGTAGTTGTTGTTTCAGTTGTGGTAGAAGGTGTAGTGGTTGTAGTAGGTGCTGTAGTTGGAACTGTAGTAGAATGAGTTGGTGTTGGACACCCACAGCATTTCAATTTAATCTCATAATCAAAACATTCTTGTTGAAGTCCTTGTTGTTTGTTGTCGCATATGAGACCAACATCTGTATTGCAAGTCACAGCTTGCCCCACCTGTGACATGGACAGACCTGGGTAAAGAACAGCTCTACACTGGACCTCTTCTGGAGCTGAGCAAACAAGATGACCAGCAGAGATTATCTTCTGGATGGATTCATCTTCTCCACCATCAGGGCCTGGTGTGGGCTTTCCAAGATTGATCCATTCTGACCAACTACATGTCACATCATGTCCTCCAGGGCAAGGTGTAGTTGTAGGTGGCTGAGTGGTAGTTGCTGTTTCAGTTGTGGTAGAACGTGTAGTGGTTGTAGTAGTAGTTGTAGGTGGCTGAGTTGTTGTTTCAGTTGTGGTAGACGGTGTAGTAATTGTAGGTGGCTGAGTTGTAGTTGCTGTTTCAGTTGTGGTAGAGGGTGCAGTGGTTGTACTTGTCGTAGGTGGCTGTGATGTAGTTGTTGTTTCAGTTGTGGTAGAGGGTGTAGTGGTTGTGCTAGTAGTAGTGGGTGGCAGAGATGTAGTTGTAATTGTTGTTTCAATTGTGGTAGAAGGTGTAGTGGTTGTAGTAGTTGAAGGTCTTGTAGTTGGGACTGTAGTAGAAGGAGTTGAAGGTGTGGGACACCCACAGCATTTCAATTTAATCTCATAATCAAAACACTCTTGCTGAAGCCCTTGTTGTTTGTTGTTACATATGAGACCAACATCTGTATTGCAAGTCACAGCTTGCCCCAACTGTGACATGGACAGACCTGGGTAAAGAACAGCTCTACACTGGACTTCTTCTGGGGCTGAGCAAACAAGATGACCAGCAGAGATTATCATCTGGATGGATTCATCTTCTCCACCATCAGGGCCTGGTGTGGGCTTTCCCAGATTGATCCATTCTGACCAACTACATGTCACATCATGTCCTCCAGGGCAAGGTGTAGTTGTCGGTGGCTGAGTAGTAGTTGCTGTTTCAGTTGCGGTAGAGGGTGTAGTGGTTGTACTAGTAGTTGTAGGTGGCTGAGATGTAGTTGTTTCAGTTGTGGTAGGGGTTGTATTGGTTGTACTAGTAGTTGTAGGTGGCTGAGGTGTAGTTGTGGTTTCAGTTGTGGTAGAGGGTGCAGTGGTTGTAGTAGTAGTTGTAGGTGGCTGAGTTGTAGTTGTTGTTTCAGTTGTGGTAGAAGGTGTAGTGGTTGTAGTAGGTGCTGTAGTTGGAACTGTAGTAGAATGAGTTGGTGTTGGACACCCACAGCATTTCAATTTAATCTCATAATCAAAACATTCTTGTTGAAGTCCTTGTTGTTTGTTGTCGCATATGAGACCAACATCTGTATTGCAAGTCACAGCTTGCCCCACCTGTGACATGGACAGACCTGGGTAAAGAACAGCTCTACACTGGACTTCTTCTGGAGCTGAGCAAACAAGATGACCAGCAGAGATTATCTTCTGGATGGATTCATCTTCTCCACCATCAGGGCCTGGTGTGGGCTTTCCAAGATTGATCCATTCTGACCAACTACATGTCACATCATGTCCTCCAGGGCAAGGTGTAGTTGTAGGTGGCTGAGTGGTAGTTGCTGTTTCAGTTGTGGTAGAGCGTGTAGTGGTTGTAGTAGTAGTTGTAGGTGGCTGAGTTGTTGTTTCAGTTGTGGTAGACGGTGTAGTAATTGTAGGTGGCTGAGTTGTAGTTGCTGTTTCAGTTGTGGTAGAGGGTGTAGTGGTTGTGCTAGTAGTAGTGGGTGGCAGAGATGTAGTTGTAATTGTTGTTTCAATTGTGGTAGAAGGTGTAGTGGTTGTAGTAGTTGAAGGTCTTGTAGTTGGGACTGTAGTAGAAGGAGTTGAAGGTGTGGGACACCCACAGCATTTCAATTTAATCTCATAATCAAAACACTCTTGCTGAAGCCCTTGTTGTTTGTTGTTACATATGAGACCAACATCTGTATTGCAAGTCACAGCTTGCCCCAACTGTGACATGGACAGACCTGGGTAAAGAACAGCTCTACACTGGACTTCTTCTGGAGCTGAGCAAACAAGATGACCAGCAGAGATTATCTTCTGGATGGATTCATCTTCTCCACCATCAGGGCCTGGTGTGGGCTTTCCCAGATTGATCCATTCTGACCAACTACATGTCACATCATGTCCTCCAGGGCAAGGTGTAGTTGTCGGTGGCTGAGTAGTAGTTGCTGTTTCAGTTGCGGTAGAGGGTGTAGTGGTTGTACTAGTAGTTGTAGGTGGCTGAGATGTAGTTGTTTCAGTTGTGGTGGGGGTTGTAGTGGTTGTACTAGTAGTTGTAGGTGGCTGAGGTGTAGTTGTGGTTTCAGTTGTGGTAGAGGGTGCAGTGGTTGTAGTTGTAGGTGGCTGAGTTGTAGTTGTTGTTTCAGTTTTGGTAGAAGGTGTAGTGGTTGTAGTAGGTGCTGTAGTTGGAACTGTAGTAGAATGAGTTGGTGTTGGACACCCACAGCATTTCAATTTAATCTCATAATCAAAACATTCTTGTTGAAGTCCTTGTTGTTTGTTGTCGCATATGAGACCAACATCTGTATTGCAAGTCACAGCTTGCCCCAACTGTGACATGGACAGACCTGGGTAAAGAACAGCTCTACACTGGACTTCTTCTGGAGCTGAGCAAACAAGATGACCAGCAGAGATTATCTTCTGGATGGATTCATCTTCTCCACCATCAGGGCCTGGTGTGGGCTTTCCAAGATTGATCCATTCTGACCAACTACATGTCACATCATGTCCTCCAGGGCAAGGTGTAGTTGTAGGTGGCTGAGTGGTAGTTGCTGTTTCAGTTGTGGTAGAACGTGTAGTGGTTGTAGTAGTAGTTGTAGGTGGCTGAGTTGTTGTTTCAGTTGTGGTAGACGGTGTAGTAATTGTTGGTGGCTGAGCTGTAGTTGCTGTTTCAGTTGTGGTAGAGGGTGTAGTGGTTGTACTAGTCGTAGGTGGCTGTGATGTAGTTGTTGTTTCAGTTGTGGTAGAGGGTGTAGTGGTTGTACTAGTAGTAGTGGGTGGCTGAGATGTAGTTGTAGTTGTTGTTTCAGTTGTGGTAGAAGGTGTAGTGGTTGTAGTAGTTGAAGGTCTTGTAGTTGGGACTGTAGTAGAAGGAGCTGAAGGTGTTGGACACCCACAGCATTTCAATTTAATCTCATAATCAAAACACTCTTGCTGAAGCCCTTGTTGTTTGTTGTTACATATGAGACCAACATCTGTATTGCAAGTCACAGCTTGCCCCAACTGTGACATGGACAGACCTGGGTAAAGAACAGCTCTACACTGGACTTCTTCTGGAGCTGAGCAAACAAGATGACCAGCAGAGATTATCTTCTGGATGGATTCATCTTCTCCACCATCAGGGCCTGGTGTGGGCTTTCCCAGATTGATCCATTCTGACCAACTACATGTCACATCATGTCCTCCAGGGCAAGGTGTAGTTGTAGGTGGCTGAGTAGTAGTTGCTGTTTCAGTTGCGGTAGAGGGTGTAGTGGTTGTACTAGTAGTTGTAGGTGGCTGAGATGTAGTTGTTTCAGTTGTGGTGGGGGTTGTAGTGGTTGTACTAGTAGTTGTAGGTGGCTGAGGTGTAGTTGTGGTTTCAGTTGTGGTAGAGGGTGCAGTGGTTGTAGTAGTAGTTGTAGGTGGCTGAGTTGTAGTTGTTGTTTCAGTTGTGGTAGAAGGTGTAGTGGTTGTAGTAGGTGCTGTAGTTGGAACTGTAGTAGAATGAGTTGGTGTTGGACACCCACAGCATTTCAATTTAATCTCATAATCAAAACATTCTTGTTGAAGTCCTTGTTGTTTGTTGTCGCATATGAGACCAACATCTGTATTGCAAGTCACAGCTTGCCCCACCTGTGACATGGACAGACCTGGGTAAAGAACAGCTCTACACTGGACTTCTTCTGGAGCTGAGCAAACAAGATGACCAGCAGAGATTATCTTCTGGATGGATTCATCTTCTCCACCATCAGGGCCTGGTGTGGGCTTTCCAAGATTGATCCATTCTGACCAACTACATGTCACATCATGTCCTCCAGGGCAAGGTGTAGTTGTAGGTGGCTGAGTGGTAGTTGCTGTTTCAGTTGTGGTAGAACGTGTAGTGGTTGTAGTAGTAGTTGTAGGTGGCTGAGTTGTTGTTTCAGTTGTGGTAGACGGTGTAGTAATTGTTGGTGGCTGAGCTGTAGTTGCTGTTTCAGTTGTGGTAGAGGGTGTAGTGGTTGTACTAGTCATAGGTGGCTGTGATGTAGTTGTTGTTTCAGTTGTGGTAGAGGGTGTAGTGGTTGTACTAGTAGTAGTGGGTGGCTGAGATGTAGTTGTAGTTGTTGTTTCAGTTGTGGTAGAAGGTGTAGTGGTTGTAGTAGTTGAAGGTCTTGTAGTTGGGACTGTAGTAGAAGGAGCTGAAGGTGTTGGACACCCACAGCATTTCAATTTAATCTCATAATCAAAACACTCTTGCTGAAGCCCTTGTTGTTTGTTGTTACATATGAGACCAACATCCGTATTGCAAGTCACAGCTTGCCCCAACTGTGACATGGACAGACCTGGGTAAAGAACAGCTCTACACTGGACTTCTTCTGGAGCTGAGCAAACAAGATGACCAGCAGAGATTATCTTCTGGATGGATTCATCTTCTCCACCATCAGGGCCTGGTGTGGGCTTTCCCAGATTGATCCATTCTGACCAACTACATGTCACATCATGTCCTCCAGGGCAAGGTGTAGTTGTAGGTGGCTGAGTAGTAGTTGCTGTTTCAGTTGCGGTAGAGGGTGTAGTGGTTGTACTAGTAGTTGTAGGTGGCTGAGATGTAGTTGTGGTTTCAGTTGTGGTAGAGGGTGCAGTGGTTGTAGTAGTAGTTGTAGGTGGCTGAGTTGTAGTTGTTGTTTCAGTTGTGGTAGAAGGTGTAGTGGTTGTAGTAGGTGCTGTAGTTGGAACTGTAGTAGAATGAGTTGGTGTTGGACACCCACAGCATTTCAATTTAATCTCATAATCAAAACATTCTTGTTGAAGTCCTTGTTGTTTGTTGTCGCATATGAGACCAACATCTGTATTGCAAGTCACAGCTTGCCCCACCTGTGACATGGACAGACCTGGGTAAAGAACAGCTCTACACTGGACTTCTTCTGGAGCTGAGCAAACAAGATGACCAGCAGAGATTATCTTCTGGATGGATTCATCTTCTCCACCATCAGGGCCTGGTGTGGGCTTTCCAAGATTGATCCATTCTGACCAACTACATGTCACATCATGTCCTCCAGGGCAAGGTGTAGTTGTAGGTGGCTGAGTGGTAGTTGCTGTTTCAGTTGTGGTAGAACGTGTAGTGGTTGTAGTAGTAGTTGTAGGTGGCTGAGTTGTTGTTTCAGTTGTGGTAGACGGTGTAGTAATTGTTGGTGGCTGAGTTGTAGTTGCTGTTTCAGTTGTGGTAGAGGGTGTAGTGGTTGTACTAGTCGTAGGTGGCTGTGATGTAGTTGTTGTTTCAGTTGTGGTAGAGGGTGTAGTGGTTGTACTAGTAGTAGTGGGTGGCTGAGATGTAGTTGTAGTTGTTGTTTCAGTTGTGGTAGAAGGTGTAGTGGTTGTAGTAGTTGAAGGTCTTGTAGTTGGGACTGTAGTAGAAGGAGCTGAAGGTGTGGGACACCCACAGCATTTCAATTTAATCTCATAATCAAAACACTCTTGCTGAAGCCCTTGTTGTTTGTTGTTACATATGAGACCAACATCTGTATTGCAAGTCACAGCTTGCCCCAACTGTGACATGGACAGACCTGGGTAAAGAACAGCTCTACACTGGACTTCTTCTGGAGCTGAGCAAACAAGATGACCAGCAGAGATTATCTTCTGGATGGATTCATCTTCTCCACCATCAGGGCCTGGTGTGGGCTTTCCCAGATTGATCCATTCTGACCAACTACATGTCACATCATGTCCTCCAGGGCAAGGTGTAGTTGTAGGTGGCTGAGTAGTAGTTGCTGTTTCAGTTGCGGTAGAGGGTGTAGTGGTTGTACTAGTAGTTGTAGGTGGCTGAGATGTAGTTGTTTCAGTTGTGGTGGGGGTTGTAGTGGTTGTACTAGTAGTTGTAGGTGGCTGAGGTGTAGTTGTGGTTTCAGTTGTGGTAGAGGGTGCAGTGGTTGTAGTAGTAGTTGTAGGTGGCTGAGTTGTAGTTGTTGTTTCAGTTGTGGTAGAAGGTGTAGTGGTTGTAGTAGGTGCTGTAGTTGGAACTGTAGTAGAATGAGTTGGTGTTGGACACCCACAGCATTTCAATTTAATCTCATAATCAAAACATTCTTGTTGAAGTCCTTGTTGTTTGTTGTCACATATGAGACCAACATCTGTATTGCAAGTCACAGCTTGCCCCACCTGTGACATGGACAGACCTGGGTAAAGAACAGCTCTACACTGGACTTCTTCTGGAGCTGAGCAAACAAGATGACCAGCAGAGATTATCTTCTGGATGGATTCATCTTCTCCACCATCAGGGCCTGGTGTGGGCTTTCCAAGATTGATCCATTCTGACCAACTACATGTCACATCATGTCCTCCAGGGCAAGGTGTAGTTGTAGGTGGCTGAAGTGTAGTTGTGGTTTCAGTTGTGGTAGAAGGTGCAGTGGTTGTAGGTGGCTGTGATGTAGTTGTTTCAGTTGTGGTAGAGGGTGTAGTGATTGTACTAGTAGTTGTAGGTGGCTGAGATGTAGTTACTGTTTCAGTTGTCGTAGAGGGTGTAGTGGTTGTATTGGTAGTTGTAGGTGGCTGAGATGTAGTTGTGGTTTCAGTTGTGGTAGAAGGTGCAGTGGTTGTAGTAGGAGGTGGTGTAGTTGGTATGGTTGTGAATGTAATGGTTGTATGTTTAGGTGTTGTGCTGCATTGCACAGTCTTGCAACACTTTACCTTTATTTGATAATTTAAACATATGGGGGGGTATTGTAAGCTGTTCTTACACAGGAGTCCTTGGTTATTACATGTTACTTTTTGTCCCAATTCCTTCAAGGGAACCCCTGGATAGTGCACTGCCTGACACTCCACTGCCACTGGATTCTCACATATGTTATATCCTTTCTGGATTATGTGTTTGATGGTTTCATTGTCCCCACCTCCAGGACCATATTCAGGGTAGTCTGAATTTATCCACGGTGACCAGTAGCATAATCTTTCCTGACATGGTGTTTCAGTAACATGTTCTGTTGTTGGAGGTTTTTCAGTTGAGCTTGGAGGTGTTGTAGAAGGAGTAGGCTTTGTTGGGCATGCGCTGTGGTCACAACACAGAACTCTGACTTGGTAGTTAAAGCACAAGGCCAGTGGTCCTGACTGGTCTTCATTTCTGCACGTCAGCCCTTTAGCCAGATTACATTGCACAACTTGCCCCACATTGTCAGTGGTGACATTAGGGAATTTCTCAGCTCTGCATTGGATCTGACTTGGCTTTTCACATATCTTGTGCCCTGCCTCTCTAATCTTTTCATAAGTTTCACTGTCTCCTCCTGGAGTTCCCAGTGTGGGGAAGCTGGTATCATACCATGGAGACCATTTACAAGGATTACATGTGACTGTGATTGGCTCTGTGGACACACATAAGACAGGTGTTGGTTATGTAGTAAATCTTACATTATACAAGTGAACATGTCTTCAGTTTCCAAAATAAATACCCTGCACATACCTGGTGTGGTTGATGTAAAAACAAAGGTGGTTGGAGACTGGCTTATTGTAGTAGTGGTTGCAGTGGGCATATGTGTTGTCGGTGTAGGTACTGGGCATGGGTATGCCTTCTTGTCAATGGTACCATTCTTCCCACACATTGCTGTGATGCAGTTACCATGTCCATCTGTTGTGTTATAGATGGTATTGCCAGGGGGATATTTGTTTCCATGATATGTGCAAGAACAGGCTATACACAGAGGAGATGTATTATTAACATATTAACCAAACATAAGTATGTATTTTTACAACTCACAATCTCTCCAAATCTCTGTATACCTTGGGCATCGTAATGGCATTGAATGGTCATTGAACTGCATGTACTTCAAGAGAGCGAACATGAAAAAAATAGTCAGTTTTTATTTGTTATCAGTTCATTTCAACTTGCCACAAAGTTATATAACATTGATTGGCACATGTAATATATGCAAGACCTACCATGTATGACAGTTTTCAGTTGTTGGCACCTTGTCATCATTATTATAGTGTCGCCCCTCTTTATCATAGCAGCCACATTGTTCTTTTAAAACACATGTCATTGTATCCTCATCAAAGTATGGCTGAGCAGGTGGACATCTTGGATAGCAACCTAATTGAAAAACAAACAGCTGTTCATTCAGTGCAAGAAATGGCATTATTAAAACCATTGGTACCACTAGTTGAAAGTGGTAACTTTTTTTCTATTCACCTGGCATTGTGGTTGAATGAGTGATAATATTATACCACTTTTTGAACACAACTATATAAAATATATAGCCAATGTAAAAAAGACGAATGATGTATTAAATCTTGAATTTAATTTGATTAGCAGATCAGGTTAAGTCATAAAAACCTAACCTTGTACCTTCTAGTGGAGGTATTTGTGTAGAGCAGCTGCCAGAGGGGTTCCTGCAGGTTTTCATACAAGGAGATCCACATGGCATGTAGTGCCATTCACATTCACCAGGGGGATTGTAGTAATCACAGAAGAGAGCTGGAAAAATAGAATTTTAAATAGAATTGAGCTCAAATAAAAACTTAATTCAAATTCAAATGTACAAGTCTGGAGCAGTTGGGGGATAAGGGCCTTGCTCCAGGGCACCTCAGTTGTGGTAATTAGGGAGGGGAAAGCGCCCTGCAGAGACTTATGAAAAGCCTGCTTTTCTAACCTGTCGGCCACCACTGCCCCAGTTTGAAATGACAATGAATAGTCCATTTCACATTTAGATAGAGTTTTGTGCATGATTAAAATTTTGAGGAGCCAGGAGGGGCTATGTATGATGTTACTTCACATCATATCTTATGACACAATGACAATTACATTTTTTGCAGATGGTCAAATTTGAGTTACACTGAATCATGGTGTCTCTCACAAGTATACTGGGAAGTCTAAGTTCCTGGATGTTGTGTATTTTGTTATATATATGCATCTATTTAAAGGGGTAGTTTTTTGGGAAATATACTTTTTCCAGTGTGTGCTGAGAAACATCATATGTCAAAACCCTATGTGATTTCTATTAAAAGAAAACTTAATTGAAATTATAAAGGCTTTTGTTGAATTTAATTTAACTGAGAAAACTATATGATATTCAGCAAATCCTTTATGACGTTACTGATCCTGTGAAGTTTAGTTAGTGGGTAGAGTCGGCTGTAAATAAACACTCCGAAAGATTAGTCCAACACCTCCTTGTAGGTGGAAGCCAATTCCATGACAAATGTATCTTATTCTTCAGGTTTTGAAAATAACTTTCTTTTCTCCCTATGTTCTTCAAAGCATCCTTAATTGTGGTTCTCAGAACTTTGATTAATACAGGACTTGGATCGAAAATTAGTGCTAAAAAATTGGGTATTTTCTCTTTACCTTATGCAACCCTGATAGACTCATCTCTTCCTTTCTCATAAAAATTAGCTTAGCTCAGATGAACTGTATGCTGATTGTAGCTTTTCAACAAGGAATGTGTCAACCTGGTTACTCACGGCAGATCTTTGGGGTTCTCCATCGTATACAGATGCCAGCTTGATTACAAGATTCAGCATAAGCGGCCACAGCAGTGCAGAAACACTCACAGTCTCCACCAGTGTCACAAGCACATGAGTCAAACACACATGCTTCATAGTATGGAGCAGGATCCACCTACAGACAAGTGTATGATGGTACACAAATTAGTTCAATGGGTATGAAAGAGCAGCTCAACACAACACAGCACAACAAAACACAAAATGCTTTATGTAGGAAAGGCACTGCTGCACTTCTACTTCTAGTTCACAACATCTAAGTGGCAAATATTGTACTTTTTACTCCACTACATTTATCTGACAGCTACAGTAACTAATTACTTTTCAAATTAAGATTTTAGCACAGAACATATGAACATTTTATACAATATGATACAACATCCTCATCATTAGGCCCTGCTGCTTGCAGGGTAAAAAGAAAAAAGGAAAAACTTCAACAACAAACTTGACTTCAATAACAACCTACAGTGGAATGGCAGGCTGAGAAGATGTCACTCTTTATAATGCTGCACTGTTTCTGGGCCCAGGACTGTCTGTATGGGTTGGCTGTGCAAGGGCTTGTGATGCTTTGAGCATCAGGGCAGCTTGGTAAATCTTTCCAACTGTTCCCAAACACCAGTGGGTTGACCACCACAGCATGGCACCTTGTAGTGAAGTCATTATTTGCATTGTTGTCATAGTTGCCACACAGCCCACAAACACGACCCTGAAAAAGCAGAGCTTCTTATATCATGTTGTTCAACTTAAATATCAAAACAAAGCTTGTCTTTTGTTGTCTGAACAAATCAATTGTAGTCACATTAAAACCAAAACCTTCCTTCAAATATTGCAGGGCTACCTTAAATTTTGGGTTGAGCTTGATGAACAAGCTGGTCTTCCTGTCCCACATGAGAATTAGTCCATTGTTGGCTTCAATTACCAGGTAAATGCCCATAGTGCTGTAACGGAATGGAACTGTTTCTTCATTTCCATTTGAAAGCAGCTGGTAGCTTCCCTCTGTTAGAATTAGTTCTGCACTCTAAACAAAAGAACAGAAATAGATTGTTGGGCAAAAATTTGTTTGTTGGTAAATCTCACTTATACTGTATATACTACCAATTCCAATCATCTCAAACTTAATAAAATGTCACTGTAGCCATTAAATCGGTGTCCACAATTGTTTCCTTTTTTTCAGCTGTGCGCATATGCATGCATATTGGCATTTTTTTGTTTTCTTGAATTTCAGCTTTGGGTTAGGAGTTTACATTGAGACAGACAATGCAGATGTTTTTTGAAAAGGTTTTATATTGACTGTCTACCCCCAGGAAGATCTTGATGGTCTTGGAGCAGGTGGTTCCTGTGGTTCCACACGGAACATTCTCACTGATCACTCTGAAGGTTCCATTACTCTGAGCACTGCCACAGTAGTCCTGAGGAAAGACACACACACACACACACACACACACACACACACACACACACACACACACACACACACACACACAAGCAAATAATCAATATTTGTGGCTCTGCTTGACTCTTGACTTGCTGGTTCTCAGCTCTCTCATATGTCAGAGTAATGGGATACTGGTATTTATACACAAAAAGATGAAGATGAAGATGGTTACTGAAACATTGAGGTCACAGTTGGTGACAAACGGAGTGAATGCTAAAGTATTATATGATTCCTATATTACTGATACTCATCCTTTCATGGAGAGTGCCTATAAAATTACTCTGTTACAAGCCAAAGTATACCAGCCTCTAGCAGGACTATAGTATGTATATGTAGAAAATGATAGAGGAAGTTTCTCACAGAGCACACCTGTTACACACCATTGGTCCATCATAATATTAAAAAATAGTACATAGTAATCATGTTTAATTAATGTGTATTTAAGACATTGGAGTGTATATTAAGTGGCCATCTCTACTTGCATGCAACAATTCACTGATACACAAAAGTAAACAAGGACATTCAAGAGTATGGCATCCCTTTGATTTTGTGCATTATACCCAAACCTTTTGCAGGACAGGGTTGGAGTTAGTGATTTAGGATTTACTATTTTGAATCCCCCAATGATATTGTCTAGGATGGCTCATTCTTGGAAGTGTCACAAAGCATGTTGAGAACGTCATTATTGATAACATGTGCACGCTTCAATCCAAAAACTTGTCTGAAAATGCACATCAGTTCCATCACTCAATTCAACATCTGTTTTTGTGTGCATTCATACCTGAGTGAGAATGTATTCACAGTTGCCATCAAAGGTGAAGCGCTTCTGATCAAAAGTCATGTAGTGTCCATCACCATAGACAGAGCAGGTTCCATCACACTGGTTGGTAGTGCACTGCCACTTTCTGTCTTTACAAGTGCTGTAAACAGATACAGCTTAGACGGAATCAGGCTGACAATATTTATTTATTTAATTTTTTTTTGTTAAAATTAAGTACCTAGCATATATACAACATTTCATTCCACATGTGGTTCACCTACCAGGTGTTGCAGTCCACCTTGGTGGTCTCTCCAGGCTGGAAGGAGATGCCGTTGTGAACACAGGAACAGGAGTCTGGCTTGATGCAGCCTCCTTTGCCATCAGATACCATCCCAGATGGACACATACAGCCAGAGATGCACCCTGTGGTCACCTGGAGAGAAGATCAAACTTACAATCCAGTCATATGTTTTATTTCTGCTAAAGAAGAGAAAATGTTTTACCTCAGAGCTCAGATTTTCCAAATATTTGTTCTAGATATAAACTAATATTTGCATGTAAATTTTCCTTTTTTGGGGTAAAAGGTGACTCACACAGGCCATGTCTAATGTGTTGCAGCTCTTCTCACACTCAGTTCCTTTTGCAGCTGGACCATTAGCAGAGCAGTTGAAGAACACCATGGGAGGAGCACAGGCTGCTGAGGAAAGATGTCTAAAATTACTTTATTGTATTTTTAAAATGAATCTTGGTCACTAATTTTACCCCACTGCTGTCCTTATTTAATGCGACATTCAAGACATGCATTTTATGCCTTGATAAATGGAGCTCAGAGCACAGATTTTCTTATATTATTAAGACTTTTACACAAATTTTGTCTTTGACATGGAAACAAGCCCCATGAATCTGAAGCCTGAGAATCACAGTTACAGATATGATTTGCAGAACAAACATTCTTTTGTTTGAATTTGTAATAATACACAGAGTTTGAGTTTTGCCGTCACAGCGAATAGACATACTGGGCGGATGAATGAACTGTAGTTCCAGCACCCTAAAACAACACCTTGTTGCTTTACATATCTGTTTTTTTTTGTACAGATTCAACAATTGACCTTTAGAGGTGTTGGTAGGTGTATTTTTGAACAGAGCCAAGCTAGCTTTTCCCCCTGCTTCCAGTCTTAAACCATGTCCTAACTCCATCTCCGTACTTAGCACACGTACCTTAGATCGGTATCCAAACCAAATCTAAAAATCTCACTCTCAGAGAAACTAGATGAACAAATGTCCTTTAAAATACTGTAATGAACTAAATCCTGGATAGTAATTTCAAATATAAAACTAATAGAAATAATGCAGCCAACTATTTTAGCTATGCTATGCGGGCAGCCAACAACTGTCCAAAACTCTGAATCTGACAGATTTGGCTTTGAAGTAGAGATCACTGTAAGTCAGTCACAGCTGGACATGTAGCTCAAATCTATTAAGGCCTACTCTTTCCTAGTCAACAGCATTCATAGACAGTATTTTAGTTACACCAGTAACTGAGTACAGCTGGTGAATAACATAAAAACATTTTCTGCCATTTGAGTTATATAAGGTACTGTAGGAAGTAATATATCACTCATTTTAAGACTGCTACTTGTCAGGTGATTCTGTATTATGTAACTTACATGGCTGTATAATAAACTCTCCAATGCAGCTGAGTTTGCCCTCCTTACAGGTGCTAGGGGGAAATATAAAAAAACACATTAATATACATATAACCTTGCAGCACACTGATTAAACATGTGTGATATTTTCAGTATATCACAAATAAGTGAAAGGACAAATATTCACTTGTTATTTTAAAGGCCTGTAATCCAAATCTAAACAAAAAAAGCCAATATTCAACTGCTGTCACTTTCACATTGATTGACAGGTCTTTGAACACAGGAACTATGAGTCAGTAATTTTTGTTATAATCAGTTTAGAAACACACAAATTGATTTTTCATTCATGAGGTATAATGTACATTCAGTTGATCCTACCAAATCCCATACACATCATATGCAATAACACAATCAAAAACGAATGCAATATATCATTTTCATACCACATGACCCCTTCCTTGTTGACGACCTGTCCAGGAAGCATCACTGAGCCTTTGTCATAACAGGGACAAGCCTTAGGTGGGACACATTTCCCAGAGTCATCCAGATAGGTTCCCTCTGCACAGACACAGCCGTCGATGGGCGGGAAGGAGAAGTGACAGCTGAGATCTGTGGTGCTGATGCAGCGGCAGGTGCGACTGCTGGACGTGATGTTGTAGGAGTAGATCATGCTTCTAGGGCAGGAGCTGGCATATTTCCCTGAAGACGTCAGACCACAGAATCAGTAAATAACTGTTGTACTGCAATCATGCCACATGAAGATGTTTACTGTTTTTGTACAATTTATCCAATTTTGCTACAATATTACAGAAAGATGTTGTTTGTAGTTTTGCTGTAGTGTTTTAGGTTGTTGAATGTGTTTTTCCCAACGTCCAGGCCATGACCTTTTCTACCTGTTAAAATTTTGCAAATTTGCAAAATATGCAGAATCTGCTTTTGCATACTAGTCTGTGGTTTTTGTGCTTTTGGAGTGACAAAATTGGTGTCAAAAGACTCTTTTAAACCTCCTTGTCAATATTTATTTCAAACATTCTTGATTTTGTTGTTTGTTTGCATAATGACATTGCTCTTTGTTTGTACAGTGTCATTTTATAATAAAGCTATATCTCACTAGATTATTCAAATTGCATGAAATTCCTTAGACATATCCAGCATGAGCTGCAGATTTAAACCATAGCGGGTGCTGTGAAGCATTTTTGTATTAACTAATCAATACATATTTAAAATGTCACCTAATTTGGTATACACATCGACTATCTGCTCCAGCATATTTAATATGAATTTATTTTAAAAACATTTTATTCATGGTATCATGGTGGCCCTAGTAGAGTTTCTGTTTCTGAGCTCTATTTGGATGAAATATTGAACTTTTAAATTACAGTTGGCTAAACAGTGTGCATATGTTTTTATCACTATGTCACTGTGTCAAAAATATTTAATATTCATATTCAGAATGTCACCTGACGTTATCCTGTGCTGCACTGATGGATGAGTGGAGAAGTTACCTTAACTCTGAGACTTCATCACTCATTATTGACATGATAAATGATTTGTTAAAGCTGGGGTAGGCAAAATCTGTGCAACCTATGCAAAACCTTCCACCTCTCTCTCTGCTGCCAGTCAAAGTTGTGGATTTGGTGGGAGGGGCTTAGCGGAGTGAGTCGGTTCCCCTGCGAAACCGTATCTATGGGAGGCCATATGGGAGGCCGATTAGGGTGAAAACATTGAAATACGTGCACATACACACTGAAAAAGTACACACACGCATTGAAAACGTGCACACACACGTTTACAATGTGCACATACACACTGAAAACGTGCACACACACATTGAAAACTTGCACATACACAATGACAATGTGAACACGCGCACTGAAAATGTTCACACCCCACCACATTCACAGGCAGCTGGATACAGGCTACTTGTGTGTGTAGGCGTATCTGAGTGTGTGTGTGTAAAATTATTTCAGTGCATGTATGTCAGAAAAAGTAGTGATGTTGACTACTCGACATAGTATCAACCTTGCAAAGCAGAAGTATTGCAGCAAGATGTTTCGATGGCTGCTTCGCCACATCAAAAATCATGTGACCACCCCAAACAAGGCCTCAATACTATAATCTGACGACTCTGCCATCGTCGGTCTCATCACCGACGGGGATGATAGGGAGTACAGAGAACTGACCCAGGGCTTTGTGGGTTGGTGTCAGCAGAACCGCCTCCAGATCAACGCGGGTAAAACCAAAGAGCTCGTGGTGGACTTCGGCAGGCGCAAACTCCCTCCACCTACACCAGTGAACATCCAGGGAACGGACATTGAAATTGTGAGATCGTACAAGTACCTGGGTGTTCACTTGAACAACAAACTGGACTGGTCAGACAATACAGACGCTCTGTTCAAGAAGGGCCAGAGCCGTCTCTTTCTGCTCAGGAGACTAAGGTCTTTTGGAGTGCAGGGGGCGCTCCTGAAGACTTTCTATGACTCTGTGGTGGCATCAGCCGTCTTGTATGGGGTGGCATGTTGGGCCAGTGGCATCTCTTCCAGGGATAGGAAGAGACTGGACAGACTGGTAAAGAAGGCCAGCTCTGTCCTTGGATGCCCTCTGGACCCAGTGGAGGTGGTGGGTGGCAGGAGAATGGTGGCTAAGCTTCCTTCAGCGATCGGCTGCTCCACCCTCGGTGTCTGAAGGAGAGGTACCGTAGGTCCTTCCTGCCTGCTGCTGTCAGACTCTATAATCAGTACAGCTCCCGGTAATCTACATTTGACTGTCAATAAGCAGACTGTTCACTACTTTACTTCATCTGCTGCTGTGCATTATCTTAATACATTTTTTTTTAATTTATTTTTTTTATTCATGATGTTATTTACTTCATCTGTTGCTGTGTAATATTTTCATGTACATGTATGTTATATATGTGCAATATTTTTATCTTATCTATTGTTCATACTTACAAATGCACTCAGTCACTCTATTATTATTCCTGTCTATACTGTGTACAGGACTATTTTTCTATTTATTTTTATTGTATTTTATTATATTTTATTATTGTATTTCTATATATGACACTTTTGCTGGCTGCTGTAATGCTGAAAATTTCCCCGCTGTGGGACAATTAAAGGTTTACTCTTATCTTATCTTATCTTACATCACACTCATATCAGAGAGGTGTCGTGCTGGTTTTGAATACGGGATGTTCTTGTCAATCTGTAAAGTATTTGAATACAGAGCTGTATACTATATATATATGTATATATGTATATATATATATATATATATATATATATATATATATATATATATATATATACTGTATAGTCTGACTAACAGTTTAATCATGGTTTCAGATTCCAGATTTCAGAGAGTTTCCAAAAGTGGTTTAACACAAAGATTTGGACACGCGGCCCATTGGAAGTAGATGGGTTTTTATGATTTGGACAAGCTAATGGCGTCGAGTCTTCCGAGTCACATGCATAACACTCCTTTGTTTCACAGTTCCACACTACTCACCACAAATGGTCTTCCTCCAGCCACTGATCTGGATTCCTGCAGCTGCACAGGCATGAACATAGGAGGAGACTGCAGCACACATGCAGTCCTCACTTTTCTCACAGTTACAGCTGTCATACATACAGTTCTGTGAGGAGACAAAACACTCTTTGTGAGGTCATATCACAGGTCTGGAGACTGGTCCAGGTCCAGCCCACAGAAATATGTAAAAGCTGTAGCTGTGAGACTTACCTCTTTGTAAGAGTCAGGGCTGATCTCTGAGTGACAGGAGGTGAACACTCCCTGAGGGTCACTCAGCATGGAGCACCAGTGCTGGGCGTACTTCTCTGTCATTAACACACAAGTGACCAACATCAGTTATTCTGAAGAACCCACAGAGATAACAGCTAATCTAAATGAGTCAGACTTACCATTATCCAGACTAAGACTGCAGGGGTTCTCAAAGTTGCTCTTAACATCCGGGCAACCAGCATGTGTCTTCCAGCTGTTGACAAAACCAGCTGCAGTGGCATCTGGAACACCGCTGAGCTTAAGAAAGTCATCAGCCTGGTTACTGTTGAAGTTCCCACACAGACCTGCAGGCAGACACCATCATGTTAATGACAATACCTAAGGCTTTATTTAGGAGGCAAATTGGATTGATTCTGTGGGTAGTCTTTTACCCACAGGGTAGAAGAATCATCACTACACAAATAATTTTTACAATGTTGAAGACACTACGACTCATCTTTCTGTCTGTATATCTTTCTTCTTCTTTCATACTAAAACAGACTGATAAAAAATAAATGAAAATGAACAACATGGCAGAATATTTTGGCAGCAGTCCAGTCTGGTTCCAAACTATAAATATTTAATAAGGGCAAAATGATCCACATCATGGAACTATAGCAACTATTGTCTAAATTTCAAATAAATTTTGCTTTCTGCTGTACTGCTGTATGTTCTCTTTCATCCTGCTCTCTCACTCTCTCTCCCTCTCTCTCTCTCTCTCTCTCTCAACCCAACCGGTCGAGGCAGATGACCGCCCACCCAGAGCCTGGTTCTGCTCGAGGTTTCTACCTGTTAAAAGGGAGTGTTTCCTTGCCACTGTCACCTAGTGCTGCTCATGGTGGGAACTGTTGGGTCTCTGTAAATATAAAGTCGGTCTATACCTGCTCTACATGAAAAAGTGCCCTGAGATAACTTTGTTATATGGCGCTATATAAATAAAACTGAATTGAATTGAATTGAAATTAACTGTATGTGCTAGGGTTTTGCAACTTTCACAAAAATTCAGGTAAGAATTGTTTTATTCATTACAGTACAGTGCAAACCATGAAGTTTTTTTAACATAAAACTAACCAAAACTTTCTACAATTACAGCTAAATCAAAATGAGCATCTTTTTACTTTTTCCAGTCTCAGTATTTCTACTCTAATGGATATGTTTGATGCTATTTTACATGCTGTTTATGCTGTAATACTGACTTTGTTTTAAAATGTCATTTAAACAAGAGTACATGGTATTCCTGGGTTCTGGAATTGTTGCTTGTGTTTGTTTGAACCCTTATTTTCTCTTATTTTTATTCACATATTCACTCTTTGCAACAACCAACAAGGATCAATAACGCCATCACTATTTGAGTTCTGTGGGATGTTTCTGAGATTATTTTAGTGTACATACCACAGGTTTTGACCTGGTAATCAGTAGTCACTGTGATGTAAAGCTGCATGACCGGCTGGAGCTGCACCTCCAAAAGAACACCAACAGAAGTCTGGACCAGCAGGTAGAAAGAGGATGCTCTGAAGGCCGAGATACCAGCTAGGTGTTAAGAGAAAGGTTGGGGATAGGAGTTGGATGGAAGGAAGGAGACAGAATTAAATACTATTTGTCAATTCTCTCAGTGCCATTTGTATGTTTTTAAAAAATAATTTAATTTATAATTGATTATTTTTTCATTAATTCTATGACCTATTGTTCGTTAAAAAAATCCATATATGATAAACTGGAATTCACAATCAAGGCTGAGGTACTGCTGCCAGGAAATGAATCACACATCTCCTCACTTGGCTTTTGCCCTTGCTGATTTCTATAATAAGGCTCCAACCTCAATGTGCCAGATTGAGTGTTTTATGGTATTTACAGAATTAAATAACTATGGAATATAGAAACCCGCTTTATTATGTACTATATAAACCAACATGAGGATGAATTTAAGACAGTATTTAAATGTTGATGCGGTAAATGAAGAGATCAGATATCATAGTATGGGCCTCGCAATGAAATATTTGGGAAGCCTGACAGCAACTGAAATGTGTTTATCCACTCCTCAGTCATTACATAGAAAAATGTGCTGTATCTTATAGTGTATCTTTTTCCACATGTCAGAGAGAAAGTCAGAGGTGAATACTGTACAACTGTACAGGGAAGTGTCTCTCACCAGCAGAAAAGGGTAACTGAGCGTAAATGCCATTCACAAAAACCTTGCCGTTGGGATGGATGGTGATTACCTTTATATGAAAGGAGAGAATATGTTATTATTGAAATCTTTAGATTCTGGGTGAGTGTTCAAAAACATATACTGCTTGTACTGCAAACCATGCAATGCAATGCATGCAAATTTGATAAATTATAAACATGGACGTGATATTCACTGTGATGGATTACCGAACTAGTCTAGTTCCAAGATTGCAAGATTAATTTAACTGCATACTTAAATAAATATAGACACCAATGGCTGGCTGAAATGCAAGAAAAACATATTCAGCACTGTATTGTAAAATGATAGGTACCAAACACAGGTTTGGTATTTGAAGACAAGCAAAACAAAGCTACTATGGTTATGTTTTGCTCATTTCCTTCCAACAGTGCAAAAAATGCAGAAATAGATTTTGATGGAAATATTATTATTAGATATTTTTTTAATAAAACACATTATTCAATCTGTAATATTGTATTTGGATTCAGGATCATCCATAAAACATAATCTATTATCTTCTGAAAATATTGAAGCTTTAATTTCAGATTTCTTCCAGTTAAACAAGTATAATAAATAGTGTGTGTGTGTGTGTGTGTGTGTGTGTCTGTGTGCGTGTGTGTGTGTGTGTGTGTGTGTGTGTGTGTGTGCGTGTGTGCGTGTGTGCGTGTGTGTGTGTGCGTGTGTGTGTGCGCGTGTGCGCGTGTGGGCGGGTGGGTGGATAGGTGTATGTATCATACTCACATTAGCCCCTCCAGACAAACCCAAGGTAACGGACTTGAGGCAGGTTTCACTCTCAGTCAGTCCACACTGCAACAGGTCTCCCTGTACCACAAACTGGGCTCCACTGCAGTCCTAAACATACAAAAACAGATCTGTTCTACTACATCTGAAATGAAACAACATACCTGCAGACAGCAGTGTATAGGGCACAGAATACCACTAGAAGAAGTGAACAGCGAATGTAGCAGCGATACCAGCAGCACTAATACTAGTATTACTAACAGTAGTATGGTTGTAGTAGTAATAGTAGTGATATTAGTAGTAGAAGTAATAGTAGTAGTTTTAGCAATAGTTGTAGAGGTAGTAGTAGTTAATGTAGTAGCAGACTATTTCCACTCACTTACTTCCAGAATAATTCCCCCTGTTTTTTTTTCAATCCATGTACCTATATATAGTATGTGTTAGGTTATATCCATAATCCTTTTGAATAACTAACTGATTATTGCTGATGTAACACTGACAGCATCAGAAAACATTATAAATATATTCTCATTTTTAACACACACTAGGCCTACTTTGAACTATCCTATATTTAGTTGATTTAGTTGTTAACGTTAGTGAGTTATTAAAAAGACCTGTCAATCAGTTTGGAAGTGATACCAGTTTGCAATCCTGGATTTTTGGTGATGGGGACATTTGGGGACATTTGCATCACATATTTTTTATTATTTAAATGAACTGATTTAATATATGGGATGGTACAGAGATGACATACACACCTTTATTCTCTTGTTTTTATTATATACACTAATGACAACCTTCTATCAATAATAGCTTTAACTGGTTTGAGGTTGAGGTCTCTAGGCTTGTGTAGCAGTGTTGTGCATGTTTCAGCATAGCACGGGTGTGTGTGTGGTATAACAGAAGTGGTGATGACGTGTACTACCTTTGCCAGAACGTAGGAGCAGTCCCCATGGAAGGTGTAGACTTTTTCATCAAAGGTGTTGATGTGAGCTCCTCCCTCCACAGAGCAGGTTCCTGGACAGTTCTCCTCTGTACACTTCCACTGGCCACTCTCGCACACACTGTCAATGCACACAAATTAATCTTAATTGCCAGTGGACAGTCAATTAATTAATTTGCAACCAATCTCTATCTTTATTTAAGTGGGCTAAACTAGTCTGCACATTTTTGGGGCCTACTGTATCTCTGTACTGGACACACATTGAAAAAATTGAAATTGATTTCTTAATCTGATTGTGATTTTTCTAGCAAAAAACATTTGCCATACTGTGGAGTGTTCCTTTGACATACAGACAGACTGACATACTGTATATCATACCATTTTTTGCAGTTACTGGAGTAGGACTCTCCAGGTCCATAGATCTTGCTGTTGTAGCTGCAGGAGCACTCACTCAGTGGGACGCAACCTTTTCTGTTTAAATCATCCAGCACCGTGCCTGAAAGAGATCAAAGTATTACTGTATTGAAATCCATTGATATGTGTGTGTGCAATTGTTTGCATGTATGTGTGACACTCTGCTGTACCTGCAGGGCAGAAGCATCCATCGATACAGTGGTTGTCACAGGTGTGGCTGGACTCTGGGTTGGAGCAGGTATCAGCACAGGGACTCCCACACTCCTTGTACTCCATTTGATAGGGACATGACTTCCCTGTGAATACATCAGTTATCTCCCTACTTGACTTACGAAACCTCTCTGATAACATTCATTCACACAAACTTTACTATTGTAGCCCCTGAATGGTCTGCCCACAATTCAAAGGTATCCTTTCCTACCACCTAACTCCTAAGCTTTGAGAAGCAAGTGTCTTAACTTAGCAAGCTAGGATATACTTTTAGTCTTGTGGTGTTTTGTGAATACAGCCCCTGTTGTTGCCCTTGTCATGCTTATTCTTGGTTGGGGAAACAGTTGAGCCATCAATGCTGGTGTGGGTGGGCCTGAAGTTGGTCATTTGCCATTAACCGTTTAATCACAGCTCTAAGTTAAGGTTCATGATATCATTAATGTGAAGTGATATAACCTTTAAACTTCCACTTCTCCATTAAAATTTGGGGGGAAAAACATTCCAAATTGCGTGACGCTGCAACATATACACTATATTCTGTATCTGATTGTTTAAAAACTTTGACTAGAAACCCAAGACACCACATTTTTAAGGGCACAATATTCTGCCAGTCTCCTCTTAATACTGACCAACATTCTTGATCAACTTGCTTGAAAAAGTGTTGACTGAAAACGATGTCAGAGTGGCCCGGAGTTACTCTTGTGTTCACAGAATTATGATGGCTGAAACATTTTCTTTTTTTTCATTCACGAAAGATAGATATCTCAGTTGCAGTTTTTTTTTTCTAATTTGGCCTCTTCTTGGATTTCTTTCAATTATAGCCTGATTTTGGTCTGCGTGTTTTGAGTCAGTGGACAAACGCCCAGACAGAGCAGACAACCCCTCCTACCCATGGAATATTTAATTAGCAGTGTCTAGTGAGTATACTCACAGCAGAGCGCTTTGGTTCGCCAGTTGTGGGGCTTGCCACCTGCATGGACACACTGTCTAGAAAACTCAGACACAGTGTTGCACAGGCAGAAGGGGTCTGCATGTTCATCAACGCCATTGCCACAGTGGCAGAGATCTGCAACACAGGCAGAAGTGAAGGAGGCAACATCCAGCAGACTGTGACAGTTGTTGAAGGCTGGCCCTGTGAGGATCTGCTCACACAGAGGTTTCTACAGACAGACAGACAGACAGGAATAGGAGCAAATGATTAGGCAGGCAAAGCAAAATTGTAACAAAAGCCACGCATACCGTATCTATAGCTTTGACATGCAAAAACCATGAATGTCGCGCAGCATATATATGACATCATTATATAGATTATATAGAGACTTTCTCTCAGCACCCCCAACTCTGATTGACTTTCACTGTTCCTGGAATTTTAGTGCTCTATAGTGTGTTCCCCTTTTGTTCGTCTCCTGCATGCGCACAAAGACGCGTGCGCACATGGATTATGTGATACACAGTCCTACCAATAGTGTCACACTATTCCACTGAATAGTGGCGGTAACATGCCACAAAGGCATGGAAGAAGAAGACCGCAAGATAGTAAACATGGATGTAAACAATACTGGCTTAAAAATACTTAAAAATACTGCTTTGCAAATGTTTTATGAGGAGGGAAATGCACTCAACATGTTTGTTAGACCTCAAGGGTACAAACAATGCAATTTGGTGACTAACAATGAATGTAAACAAAACTTTTGTTTGTTTTACAAGAAAACTCCACAAAGCAAAGGTTGTGTCAGACTACAGGAATTTTTAAATCCTAACCAATTTTGAAATCGGGTTGCATCACGCACATAAGGAGAAACTTCACAGAAGTTCTTCTCTCTAATCTCAAACATGCACACACTACAAGATTTGAAAACAGTGGTGCATAGTGGCACATCACACACTACAGGATATTATTAAGATTATCATGCCAGAGGGAGCAATGCACCACCTCACGTGATCTCATGGGGAAGCAGATGTAAACAAAATGGAGACTGACGTGGTGCAACAACTTGCTGTAGTAATGCTTCGCAGTGAGAACAAAAAAGCAGAAGGCTGAACTAGGCTGGATGAGAAAATGGTTGGGGAGACGTGGTTAGCACGGGTTGTCTGTTCTTCAGTGAGGACTGAAGGTGACATTTTAACTCTCAGTTTTAATATCTGCCAACAGTAGCATGCTAGCTAACATTAGCTTCAAGGGCAAGAATGTTTACCGTTGCTTGGCAACACCGTCAGTTGCTCCAGGACTCATGTTAGCTTGTAACACTAACGTTTAGCTTGCCATTTCAAAAGTCCTCTTATTCAGTTCCATTATTATTAGTAATTTTTCATTACTTATGTTTTGGGTTAATAGACTCTTTAAAACAAACTTTGTGTTGGCAATATGTGTGTCAGTCTTGTAACTGTTACTTTACTACTCCAATACAGAGGAAAAGCCGTTGTTAGAACACGGTTTATGAAACCAGAAGCGTTCCAGCTCTGCACTGACACCACAAGACATGTAGTTATCTGAAAATACTACACACTCTCTAACAAATCAGGTATTGAACATGGTATAATAGTGATATAGTATATACTATAGTGATATTATATATAGAATATCAATTAACTGGGTGAAGCCTCACCATGTTGTTGCAGCTTTCTGTTGATTCCAGTTTGTAGTCAGAGCAGCTTTCAGTTGGACCATCCATTTTCCAGAAGTTACCAAAATCCTCTGGTAATATTTTCACACCTGTTTGGACAGAAAAAAAGAAGAAACACAGCTCAGTTCTGTGGCCATGCCTACACTGACTAACTTGTTAAAGTGGGTCAAAGCGTACCATGGCTGTAGAACTCGTTGTAGAACTGGACCCCATTAAAGTCTCCACAAAGACCACAGGTTTGGTTCTTGTACTTCAGGTCTAGCTCCACCTGTGAGGACAAACCATGGCCTTAAGCAGCAGCAAGAACCTGCCACACAACCTTTGTGACACTCACCAAGTTTGTCTATTGTAAATTAACTCTGTTTTCACTCTCTATAGACTACCGGTGGTCAGAATAACTATAATACTCACTACTGCACTTGTTACATTACGAAACACGGATATCATATATAATCTGTTTAGTGTGCAGCCTAACCCAATGTTATACTTTAATTCAAAGCTTTGGCAGTATTTTTAAACAATAATGCTCATAGCAGGCTTTTCTTGGCAGCCATAATCCTACCATAAAAGAGTCCTCCTCATTCCAGATAGCAACCAATCCCAGCTTTGCTTTGATTTTGATGTAGGTGGGAGTTTTCTCAATGAGCACTCCTGCTTGACTGAATGGTAGGACGGCTCTGCAAAAAGAAAAACAGAAGTCACATTATTTTGGTCATTATGTTTTTCTTAACTCTTGTTCCTAGAGCCAAAAGGAAATTGTGAATGGAGCTATCAATTGTATCTAACCACATGGAAAGGCATGAAAGCAAAGAGTGGCAGTAGATGCCAATATTTTGTTAGGGAAATTTAGTTCTGTGCTTGATGTCTTTAGGTTATGTCTATGCGGTTCTAATGACTATCACTCCAGGCAAACATTTTCACTAAGGGTGATTTTCAAGATGAGGTTGCATAAAACATCATAAACAAAGCATATAAGGTTTGCATAGAACAATGTTTTTCTTCTACAGACATTAATTTACTTAACTACCCACTGTTCTCAACAGTGTTTATAGAAACAAATAGATTTCAAATGCCATGGTAACTCTGTTCCTGTTCATGCTAATCAAGTCATTACTGAAATGCATTCCATTTCCTTTTGGTGTTTTTTTAGTGAGGGTATGACATATTATTAAATATGACCCATATGTATTATCCAGTCTGAAACAATAAAGCGAGTAAACTTACGATTTGCCATTAATGATCACTGAGCCCTTGGTGAGCTCCACCACTGAACCCTCCAGCTTCATAATGATGTTTTTGATGGTGGGATAGCCACCAGACTCCTGTCTTCTTATCTGGATGTTGAAGTCCTTGTAACTGTTCCTGCATGAAGAGGTCAGAACGTAGTTGCAGGTGGAGTGCAACTGGAAAACATCCCCATCAAAGGTCTTGAAGTGGAAGTTGCCCCACGTACTGCAAACCTGGCCATTGTGGATGGGACTCACACCTACAAAGACAGATCAGGATGTGATACCACAACAGCGACCATATTTTACACAGGTCTTTACCCACATGAATAAATGCTCACACACCTATATAAGAAAATAGTCATTTTACAGTTACTACCAACAACCAACAAGCTCACCTGTTATTTTCTCAGGAATCTGGGACATGGAGGAGAATGTGTTCAGGTGAGCAGACTTTGCCTCTGTTGAAAGAAGAAAAAGTTATTTGTCAAGTAATCAATAATCAAACCTCAAACTACATTAAAATACTATAAGACTAAACTATTAATAGTCCCATTTGTTATATTTGTCAGGCTGCCAAATGGAGTATAATGTATGTACCGCTGTGCCAAGAAGCTATAATGACAGACAGGGTCAGCCATAGCAGCCACTCGTTAGCCATGGCCATTTGCTTCTCCACAGGAACTCTGAGGAAGATGGGAGGGAGGCCCAGCTCTTTATACCAAAGGGCAAGGTCTTAATGTGGCAGATGAGGGAGTGGCATTCCCAAAGCTTCAAATGGTGATTCATGACTGCTGGTCCTGCCCATCCTATTTATTTCTATGGTCCCTGGTTCACTCTCCTTCACATACCTGATGTGAAGGGCGAGGTTATAGAGCATGCAAACAGATGTTCAACTCACACCTGTGATGGAGACAAAGTAGCACCTAATGGCCACATCCTATACTAATGTCAAATCTATGTCCACACATCCATGTGTTTTTACTTGGTCCATCTCATGTGTTCTTGGATCATACAGATTGATAACGTTCTGTATCCGTATAACATACAGCAATGAAGTAGAAATATGGCCACTCTTTCTAAATTGTTGTACCTTTATTTTATATTTTATTTATTTGTTGTTTTTTTCATAGGACCCAATAGCACCACAATATCCTAAAACTAATAATTTGCACCAAATTGCAAAAAGTACTCCACAGACCACAGTGCACAGGAAACCCAGTCAAACAGACCAATATCTTAATTTGAACTCCAACCAGCACTTACAACATAAAAGATCAGTGGAGAAGAACCTCCTACACAGAGCATGACACTTGTCAGTGTGGAGGAGGATAGAGAGAGGGGGAGGTGAAGCTGGCCTGGGGGGCACTCAGAGCTGACAGCTAAAAGAAGTGGATAATGGGAATCTCACCACAACTTCAGATTGGAACGGATACTGCTAACTCAACAGGGACCATTGGAATCATCCCAGTGGGACACCCTTACATGGCTGGACTGTCAGAACATCTAATGAGAATCTTCAAGCCACAAGGAGTCAGTACTTACCACAAACAATTCAACCCCCCCACCCTTCCTCTCTGAGATGAAGACCAGAGTGGTGTAGGACATCACATGTAACAGCTGTGGGGAATACTACATCAGTGAAATAACAAGGACCCTGAACAAGAGGCTGAACACTGGAAACATCAGCTGTCTGTGATCACCAGACCAAAACCGCTCACAGCACAGCGGGAAGAGGTCTAAGGTCATCGACCAGACATCTGACACCAGAGGCCATCTTTGAACAGAGACATGGGTAACTCTCTCCCCCTATATACGACCGCCTGTTATGACTGAAGTTTCATACTTCACAGTGTCACATAATGACAACTGAACCAACTCCATTCACTGAATGAAGACCGTGAGATGCGGATGAAAGCTCTGAAAACCTAGTAAGTAGACCTTTGAGTTTAGATTATTTATTACACATACAAAAAACTATTTTCTCTCACTAACTACCAATACTTCTAGTGCTATGTCCCATGCAGATAGTTTTGATTTAGATTTTTTTGTCCAGGTTTTGAGACACTGTATCTGTCTCTGAGATTTCTTCCTCCACCCCAGTACAATCAAGGTAAATGTAATTTTGTTTCCACAGACCTCGTTGTGATCAGTTTTCAGTGAAACCTCTTTCTACCAAAGAAATAGTCCCTATGAAAACTGTTGACAGTGTGTTCTGTAGATTATCCTGAGTAGTAGTATTTTTTTTACTGTTTTTAAATGTTGTGAGCACCTCAAATCAAATTCTAATCACCTCCATTGTATTGGGGTGGAGACAGATATTTCAAAACCAGGACAAATAAAGCAAAAACAGCATAGAGGCATACCACTTGAAGGAAGTGAGAAATATGTTGTTCTGTAATTTGATTGAACTGACCCTTTTAAATCATCAACAGTGAGTTGAGGGGAACTTTAAGGATTGGGGATAATAGTTGCTTAAAACTGCAATTGAAAACCAAAACTGATGTCCTATATTTGAGGTTGTATTTTGGATCTATCCAGTTAGTTTCTACCTGTGGCAATGACCAGTGAGAAAGAAAGTAAAGGTTCTGTCTTTCCATGCTCCGAGCTTCAGGATACAGCTTTGGTATTATTCAAGGTTCAAGTAGGAAACACCCACAACTACCAAATCTTATTTAGACCTGTGGGAATAATGGACCACCATTATGGGAAATTATGGATTGATATAATATAAGGCTTTAGATAAATAAAGACGTCACTAAATACTCTGCTGTTTTTATTTGCTTTGCTTTATCATATTATGACTCAAGGTATATTCAAGGTGTGTTCAGATCTCTGAGTGATTA
Organism: Macquaria australasica; assembly: GCA_005408345.1. Taxonomy (NCBI): domain Eukaryota; kingdom Metazoa; phylum Chordata; class Actinopteri; order Centrarchiformes; family Percichthyidae; genus Macquaria; species Macquaria australasica. Next base: position 351,385 of record SEMN01000394.1, read on the forward strand.
ACACTTTTGTCTTTTGTTTTCTTATCACCAGCAGCCATCTTTAACAATAGCAATACTCAACAGTGACTCAACATGAATGGAAAGCAGAGATAACTTAAATTCACCTCAGTTCATTACAGATCCATTAGTATTGTTTTACTGTCCACCCAAATGAGATTATGTGGCTGGCTGAAGTGGGTTGGCTGTATGCTGCACAGCCATGGGTGTAGCTGCAACACAGCAGCAGTAATCAGCAATTGTTTTCAGTCATGCTGTTTGAATCCTGTTGTTTCATAGGAGGTTCTGTAAATCACACCCACAGCAGTGGCTCATAATAATGCATCAAAGGTATCGTATATGTATATGCATGTTTCCTGGTGAGATACACAGCTGATTTGTCATTTCTTTCTGAAATGAAAATGTTTTACTAAAACATAAAACAAAATTCAATTTAACTTGAGGTATCTAAAACTGCATGTCTGACTGGTGAGACTGTAAGCCTCTAATTTCACAGCAGTATGTGCAATGCCAGCATTAACAACACTGAAAAGGTGGGTCTACTTAAACATAATGAGCTGTGTGGGTCTTCCCTCTACCGGCCTTCTCAGCTACTGATATCATAAACCTCATCACGGTTTAACAAAACTTTATTTGTGAAATTTACTTTCACCACTGAGATCCATAAACCTCCAGACAAACTATTATTTACCTCAGCTGACACAAATCTGAGTAGAAACACTCAATCTATTATACTATCAGCTGCATGAAGAATGAAAGCAGTGTACAGCTGAGAAACCATATGTAGTTGTACTGAAATATAGGAAAAAAAACTTAAACACTAATTCACGTACTGGTTGGCTTTTTTCACTTTACAGTGAGCTTAACATACTTGGATTCCTTTATGTAATTTCTAATATTTACAATGTTCCCATGATATTTCTCTGTCATCATTATTGTTTTAGTACCTTGTGATTTTATATATATTTATCTTATATAGTAACATACATTATGTTGTAGCAACTCAACAACATTTGTACAACTTTGTACACGTTAATGATGAATCCTCTATGCACGCCAAAGTTAGTCACGGAGTTCCACAAGGTTCTGTGCTTGGACCAATTCTATTTACCTTGTATATGCTTCCTTTAGGCAATATTATTAGGAAGCACTCCATAAATTTTCATTGTTATGCAGATGATACCCAATTATATTTATCGATCAAGCCAGATGAAACCAATCAATTAGCTAAACTTCAAGCATGCCTTAAGGACATAAAAACCTGGATGACCTGCAATTTTCTGATGTTAAACTCAGACAAAACCGAAGTTATTGTACTTGGCCCCGAACACCTTCGAAACACATTATCTAAAGATATAGTTTCTCTAGATGGCATTGCCCTGGCCTCCAGCGAAACCGTAAGGAATCTTGGAGTTATCTTTGATCAGGATATGTCCTTTAACTCCCAAATAAAACAAACTTCAAGAACTGCCTTTTTTCATTTACGTAACATTGCAAAAATCAGGCACATCCTATCTCAAAAAGATGCAGAAAAACTAGTCCATGCATTTGTTACGTCTAGGCTGGACTATTGCAACTCTCTATTATCAGGCTGCCCCAATAAATCCCTTAAGACTCTCCAGCTGATTCAGAATGCTGCGGCACGTTTACTGACAAGAACCAGAAAAAGAGAACATATTTCTCCAATATTAGCTTCTCTACACTGGCTCCCTGTAAAATCCAGAATAGAATTTAAAATCCTTCTCCTCACCTTCAAAGCCCTAAATGGTCAGGCACCATCATATCTTAAAGAGCTCATAGTACCCTATTACCCCACTAGAGCACTGCGCTCCCAGAATGCAGGGTTCCTTGTGGTTCCTAGAGTCTCTAAAAGTAGAATGGGAGCCAGAGCCTTCAGCTATCAAGCTCCTCTCCTGTGGAACCAGATCCCAGTTTGTGTACGGGAGGCGGACAACCTCCTCACATTTAAGAGTAGGCTTAAGACTTTCCTCTTTGATAAAGCTTATAGTAAGGCTGACTCAGGTGACCCCCGAGCCACCCCTTAGTTATGCTGCTATAGGCCTAGACTGCCGGGACTTCCTATGATGCACTGAGCTCCTTTCTCTCCTCTTCCTCTCCATCTGCAATGCCTCATATCCCATCAATGCTTGTTATTAATTCAACTTCTTCCGGTGAAGCTGTGTGCTTTCTCCCTCTCTCTCTCTCTCCCTCCCCTCTGCTGCTTCGCAGGTGTTTCTGCCTCCTGAGCTGTGGAGTCTGGGTCTGTGGTTGCTGCCGCCTGCTGCCCCCGTGCTCCTGCTCTGCACCCGCTGATGCTATTGCTGTTGTTGCTGTTATTAGTATTGCTATTATAATGTTGCTCTTAGTGTTGTTTCTGTTGGTGTTAACATCAATGCCATTACCATACCTATGCTGTATTGAGCTGCTGTATGTTCTCTTTCCTCCTGCTCTCTCTCTCCCGCTCCCCCCTTCCCCCTTCAACCCAACCGGTCGAGGCAGATGACCTCCCACCTTGAGCCTGGTTCTGCTCGAGGTTTCTACCTGTTAAAAGGGAGTTTTTCCTTGCCACTGTCGCATAGTGCTTGCTCATGGTGGAACTGTTGGGTCTCTGTAAATATAAAGAGTCGGTCTAGACCTGCTCTATTCGAAAAAGTGCCCTGAGATAACTTTGTTATGATATGGCGCTATATAAATAAAACTGAATTGAATTGAACAATGAGTTTTTTTAATTATTATATTAATTTTTTCTTATTTCAGCCAGAGAGTATTCAGAGGCTCTCCAGATGATGGGGTGCGTAGGTGTAATATTCATAACACACCCACATCACGATCAGCACACCGGCATCAGTTTTTACTGTTTTCAGCCATTATTACCAGTTTGTCATCATGAAACTAAAAACCTTTTACCAACCTTGTACTAACCCTTGTTTCAAGTTTGAGACAAAGCATTTTTTATATTATTCAATAGATTTAGAGTTTATGAGTTTTTATATATATATAAAAGTATTTTAGAGAATGTACATAATGTTTAATGAAACACTCAGAACGGATACACTTTTACCGAGCTATGACGGAATAATAATTGTCGTTGGTACTCAATGCTCTGTCAATCTCAATCATACTACTCGGATGAGAGGAAGGAAAGATTTATTGGAATACAGACTAACTTTTTATTGGTGGAAACCACCCAAATGCTACAAAAAGTAATCAGAATTATCACAACCCACCCAAAACAAATTTTACCTGCCTAATTAAATAAAAAGTAGTCCAGTTGGGTGGAAAACCGCCCAATCTGGAAACAATGCATGTAATCCTTCAATCTATTTGAAAACTAAAAAATCATGTGTGGAGATTCACAACAACATTTTGCTTTTACATTTAATGGCATTTTATTCCTTAATTCACTGCAAAGCAGGGCTTCCCGACTGGTGGGTTGTGTTCCAAAACTGGACATTTGTTCAGATTCTGAGAGGAAACCAAATGTAGGGGTTAAAAAAGAAAAAAGAAAGTTGATTTTAGCTTTGGCATTCGTGATAATTGTTTCCCGTTGCAGAGTGACTAATGGGTGTCTGCTAGCAGCACAGACATTAATAAGACAATAGTTATTGCAACAAAAACAGTGAGTTGTCAGAAATGATTGTGTTGCAATGATTTATACTTCATTGGCTTCATTGCCCCCCCCACCCCCCAACTGGACGGAGCATTATCACCAACATTTACCGCGATTGCAGCATGCCGAAATATCTGCCAGCACGTTTGCTCACTTGACTTCAATTCAATTATATTAAAAATGAACATGCTTTTACTTTTAGCCGTAACAATCGCAACCGCGGCCGCCATTTTCATACATTGGTGGTCCTCCCCTTCCGCTACGTGGCCAAGATGGTGACTGTTGAGGGTGAGAAGTGTGCAGCATTCCACACTCAACTTTCTGGCCGTTTTGTGTACATCATCCGGGTACTTACAGTACACTGCATTTTGCCATACTTACCAGTGTGAATGCACTTATGCACTCAAAATACTAAGTTTGAGTATTTGGGACACAGCACTAGTTAACATGTGGAGAGAACCCCTAAAACAAAATCTCACCAAGGGCCACAAAAAGGCCAAGGCCTGCCCTAGTTTACATTCACACAAACACCAACTTTCCACTGCTGCGGTTTATTTTGCAGTGATACAGAAAATTCAATCAACATTAGCCTGTAAACGAGGTGATACATGATCACTGCGTGGGTGTCAGTGTGACAGATAGTATATATGTGTATTAGTGCTGTTCACTGTTATATATGTCACTGTAGAATGTGCAGCCAGTAATGCAAACACAGATAGGTAACAGATCCTTGTCTGTGTGGGTTAATTATTCGTCGATCTGTTGGTAATGCCTCGGGGCTCCAGTAGGGGGATCGCGCCTCAATACAGACGAGTGAGGACGAGAGCTGCATGTTTGTCTCTTCATCTTTCCCCGTTACTATTTTCCCTGTTTAAGGTAATTACCGTCCACAAAACACTATAAATGTATGAACACACGTTAGTAATAGTTATCTTATGTTACTGTTGTTAACTATGAAAGACAGTTTTGTGTGTTACTGTTATATTGTTTAAAGAGTTGTTGGCTAACCTAGTCGATGTGTAAGCTAGCTGCCAGAGACCTCGTAGCGCCGCCGTAGAGTCCGACTGCTATCGTTGTCATTCAAGCTAGTCAGGGTTACCTTCACGGATTTTTGCTGTAAGGTTATGTTGTTTATTTTGTGTTTATTTTCACTGTAAGAGCCCAGTTCATGTCAGCTAAAATTGTATAGGTAAAAGGTTAAAATGCATCTCATAATTTAATGTTGTGTAACTCAGTAAAAAGATAATTTAAATAATTTAGAGAAAGTTAAAAAATATACACTAGTCATGGCAACTGTGGTCCTGAGACTGAGTGTGGTTTACATTGTATAACTGAGGTCCTGAAATTGAGTGTTTTGTTTGCATTCTTTAAAATGTAACTCAATACAGACGAGTGAAGACGAGAGCTGCATGTTTGTCTCTTCATCTTTCCCCGTTACTATTTTCCCTGTTTAAGGGCACAACATCAGCAGTATGACAGATGAGATGAGCTCTGTGATAAAAACTGCATGTGTATACCTTAATATCTTGTGATGTGAATGTGTAAAGAACATCACCCTGATTAAGACATGGATCCTGAATGCCTATCTATTCATGTGAAAGAATAGATGGGCACCACAAACTCATACAGAAGTGCCGGTCAGCATTCTTGATCTAGCTTTTGGATATGTTTTAATGCATAAACACACTGAACAAATTCTGCAGGGTAGGAGTACATGTGTCAAGGAGTATGTGCTATTCAGAGGAAACTGGAGCTGTGGGTGCACATGCAACATCTAATTCCCTTCAGGCCAGGTTTCCAGGCCAGACTGGATATATAATCACTCCCTGCCCTGGGATCTCCTCTCACTTGACTGTGTATGTCTACCTTCACAAGGAGGTTTCCAGGAGGCATCCTAATTCGACGCATCAACCTCCTCAACTAGCTCCTTTTTATTGCAGGAGGAGGAGCAGCAGTTCTACTCAAAGGTCCTTACATATCCAGGCTCCTCACGCTTTCGCTTACAGTAAGCCCAGACACCCTGTGAAGGAAACTTGTTGGTTGCTTGTATCCGCAATCTTATTGTATCTCAGATTTTATTACTGATAATTGTGACTCCTTGTGTGACTCCAGCAAATACTTCAGCCAGCTTTAGAACAGTTTGAGAAGTTAGTGAGCTTAAATGCGTATTTGTGATTGGAAGTTCTGTGAAGCTCTGCTGTACCCTGCTTATTCTATTGCTTGTTCACTGGAGGTGAAGTGTGTTGTGACAAGAACGTTGATACTGGACAATTCTGCAAAACCATGCATTACGTTCAGTGACAACATTTTACATAAAACCAATGCCAATGTTTTTCGAATTCTCTCTTTCTACAATATCTGTGCATGGCCACAATATGTTTAATACAAAAGTGTCATTTGCAGGTCTGAACTATTAACTATTAACAGTGGATGTAAATTGTGAGATGTGGAACAGTCCAATAGGTATGTAATTCCTATGAGACTGGGCTGGGCTACTCCTAATCAATTTAAGAGACCTGTGGAGCTCTCTTAAGAGCACTCTGTAAGAGCAGTGTTTAATTTAATTTGACAGAAATTTGCTAAATAATTTTTATTCTTAAGTTTGATCTAAGTGAAGGATTTTTATCCTTATCTTTCACCTAATGTTTCACTTTTGGCTGTTTGATAAGAATGTGGCCAGGTCTTCAGTCCTGTTTTAAGATGATAACCCATAAATTGTGTGAGGGGGTGGCAAAGGATATGAGGAGGGGATACATATTCTATTACTTTTATTCTATTATTATTCTGATTTCATGATGAGGGGCAGGTGTGTGGACTGGTGACTGGGGAACAGAGGGAAGGAATGAGTACTATTGCTGGCTAGGAGAGAAATAACAGAAATGAAATGAGAGTCAGTACTGGGAAAAAGCATGGAGGATGAGAATAAAATATGTAGTCATGACAAATTGTGGTGAATGACCAGACAAATAATGTAGTTTTAAGAAATTCTTGGTCTGGATTTCTTTCTTTTTTTGTATTAGCCCATTGGTATATTTATTTTGTTTCATAATGGCATCTATGTCTAATAGTAGCAGAGGGTCATTGAAAAAAGCCAAGAGAACATAACCTCAGTGTCCTTAATGGTAACTTTGGCTCTGACATGTAATGTGACAAAGTTGCACAATATTGAGATTTTCTGAGTCAACCTGAGATGTGACAACATTGAATAAAAGTGTGTTTGGAAAGTGTTCTCCTCCTTTAATCAACAGTGATAACTGTGCTGAGACTTTGGTGGTTTGGGCCCAATCACAATAAACCAGCACTTGTGGTTTGACCTGGCTTAGAGAAATATTAATATAATATTTTATCAAAGTAAGGTTACACAGCAAATATTTGATAAGATGGCTAGCATGGCTAAATCGTGTGTACATATGAAAAAACGTTCAGTGGAAACTCCTGTTTATATCATCCAGATTTATCTTTTATGATCAAATTGTTAAGGAATATGACTAGTCAGTTGACTTAGTAATCGACAATATACATATATATCAACAAAAAAACATATACAATATGTGTAATAGTGTACTATGAGTTTTTTAAATAATAGTGCAAATAGAAGGACTTGGTTATAGTGGGAATGAGGGTAATGCAAAAGGTAGTGGTATGGTAATGTGCAAAACCAGCATAACAGAAAGTTTTATGTCATTTATTTATGGTTGAGTGTGAAGAATTCAGGTTTATTTTTATTTAAATAGCATCATATCATAACAAAGTTATCTCAGGGCACTTTTTCATATAGAGCAGGTCTAGACCGACACTTTATATTTACAGAGACCTAACAATTCCCACCATGAGCAAGCACTAGGCGACAGTGGCAAGGAAAAACTCCCTTTTAACAGGTAGAGTCCTCGTGCAGAACCAGGCTTTGGGTGGGCGGTCATCTGCCTCGACCGGTTGGGTTGAGAGAGAGAGAGAGAGGGAGAGAGAGAGAGAGAGCAGGATGAAAGAGAACATACAGTAGTACAGTACAGTTCTACATAGAGATGTAAAGTAATAGTTGTGGTAATGGTATTGATGTTAGATGCTCAGAATGTGGTGGAGTTGAGGAGTCTCAGCCTGAGGAAAGAAGCTGCTCTGTGCCGCCTGGTGGTATGGCAGCGGATACTTCTGTATTGCTTGCCAGACGGCAGCAGGGTGAACAGGCTGTGACTGGGGTGGGTATTGTTTTGTAGTATCCTTTGGGCTCTGCACAGGCACCTCACCTCACCGATATCACTGATTCTTGGTAGATGGGTACTGTTGTAGCGCCTATCAAAAGGTAACAATTAGCTGCTGAGAGCCACTGAGAGGGCTAATGTATGGAGGTCTGTCTGACACATTACGTCCATACAAAGAGCATCACTACTTAACTGCGTTCTGGGTTGTTATTGTAAGAAAACAAGGGCTCCCACCTCACCCCCTCTCTGTTACAAACAAAACTGAAAACAAGCAGGTGCACAGGTGATATTAATTACCCATTATGCCCCTGTGGCATGCCCACACACAAACACACACCTCAACACAGACACATACCCACCCACAATCACCATCAATGACTGCAGTGACAGGCGAGATTGTTGAATGATTAAGAATGCTGAGCTGAAATCAACAACAGCATTCTGATGTAGGTGTTATTTTCAAGGTGTGTGAAGACTGAGTGGAGGGCAGTGGAGATGGTGTCCTCCGTGGACCTGTTGGCAAACTGGTGAGAGTCCAGGCTGGCTGGGATGTTGTCTTTGATGTGCTGAAGATCCAGTTTCTCAAAGCACTTAATCAGAATGGAGATGAGTGCCACAGGGCAGTAGTCTTTTAGACTAGACACTTTTTAGATACATGGGCATTGTCTGAACTGAGACTGTCTTGAAGCAGGTAGGAACAATCTCCTGTAACAGTGATATGTTAAAAATGTCAGTAATGACATTGACTAGATGGTTGACACATGTTCTTAGTACACAGTCAGGGATGTTGTCAGGCCCAGCAGCTTTACTCATATTCACTCTCAGCAGGGTTCTTCTCACATCCACTGTAGATACGCAGTGGCCGGTCCTCTGGAGGCAGAGTAGACTTTACAGCTGACTCTTTATTGAGGTGATCAAACCAAGCATAAAAGGTGTTAAGCTCTACTGGCAACATGACCTCACACATGATGGAGGTGCTGCTGCTTTTGTAGCCTGTGATAGTCTGGATCGCCTGCTGTATATCTTTGATCTTGTTGGTGTTGTGTTCAGTGTTTCCTGATGCCTCTGCTTTGCTTCCTTGATACCAGCTTTCAGTGTTGCTGCTGTATGCTCCCTTGTCACCTGACCAAATGGCAGCTTTGTTGGCTCTGGATAGGGCCCTCACCTCTAAATTCTTTCAGGGTTTCTGGTTTGGGAATGATTTTATTGTCTTTGTGATCACTGCATCATCAACACATTTGCTGATGTATGATGTCATTGAAGATGTATATTCCTCAAGATTGATGTGGTTCTCCTGGGTGGGGGCATCTCTGAACACCAGTCTGCGCCAGTCTCTGCATTCAAAACAGTCCTGTAGAGCTGCTGTAGTTTCATCTGTTCACACTTTAACATTTTTTACTGATAGTTTGAGCCTTTTAATCAGCTGGGAATAAGTTGGTAGGAGAATTATGGAAAGGTAATCTGATTGTCCAAAGTGGGGGCTGGGGAGGGCTTTGTAGCTGCCAGGAATGTTCGTGTAAACATCGTCCAGGGTATTGTTTCCCCTGGTGGTGGTGTGGACATGCTGATGGAATTGAGGTAAAACATATCTGAGGTCTGTTTGATTAAATTGCTAGTTATAATAAAAATACTGCTGATGACCTCATACAGTTCCAAACTTTTAAATTTGCATCTGGGGTAATGTAAACAGCAGCAACCAAAAGATGGGTAAATTGTCTCAGCAGATAATATGGTCAGTATATTAACATTAAAAATTGGGGGAACATTGTCCATCAACTTTGAATACATTTGAGCACCAAGCACAGTCCTCCTCCCCTTGTCTTACAAACCCTGTATTTAACATGCAATGCAATAGATCTGCATTCTACTCATGTTTGATCCCTTCAAAGCACAGCACACAGATGCTGTCATAGATTTATCCCTGATCACCACCATTCACCCAGTCTGCAATTGTGTGTATGTTTCACCATTACAGTACACCACAGAGGTCAGGGATGAAGTGGTCAGTGCTAATGTTTTCATTAGAGATTCAACAGGGCAAATGGTGTACACGAGTGCTGTTATTTTACAGAATTGCCTTTTCTCATTTTGTTCTTAAAATAAATTAAGTGCAACAATCTACACTCTAGAACTGAGTTACTCAAACTTTTTTGGCTGGACTGCAGCAAAGCGGGGGCCAGCCCTATAAAAGTGATTTACTGAGTGAGTTAGTGATGAAGTTACAACACTGGCCATTGCTCTTTCAAAATGAATAGGTGCAACATTAGTTACATATCGTAACTCCAGATTCTATGAGTAAAGGCTCAGCCCTCTAAAGCCTTGTTTATGCTTGCGTGTGACACCGTGATGTGGGCCTCCACAGATATCCCGTGAGCTACAAGCTTGCATAGAAGCGTTTATGCTTAATGCTCTATCCATTGCAGTTTTCTCTTGTAAGGACAATGGGACTCCACAGATGATTTATTTCATTTTGTGACTTAAACTGAACTTTTATTTTGAAAAGTAAGCCATTATATTTCAGTCGCATCTCTCCTCCAATCACTTCCTGTACCTGTAACCTGATACACTGAATTACACCCCTGACCGAAACATGACATTGCCACTACTTCAATGGAGTGGCCTTTGTTCAGTGCATTTTATTTCCCATAGTTTCTGACACCATGGCACCCCAAATTGACACAAAACTAGTTACAACTCATTAATTACGCCTTGCTTAATCATTAGTTACTCTTTTTGTAAAGTGTTACATCATACTGAGTAGTTACTAAGTAATCCTTCATTACTTCATGATTATAACAAGTAGCTACTGAGTTTTTAGTGGGGAATTCATAATTAGTTCCTTAATAACAAACCAGAGACAGCAGGATTCTAAAAAATAACGGTTTTTATCATCATATTGAGACCACACATATATTAATATTTACATTCATGTCATATTCTGTTGCACTGGTGATGCTGATGCCTTAAAAATGTATTATGTGCTAGTGTAATTAAGTTTAAATATTTGACCATGGAGCATGTGTGGAAACACAAACTGCTTTCACAAGTTTATTGATTATTATTTACATATTTACAAAATTTCTCAACATCTAGCAAAATAATAAATAGTCTAAAAATAAATTTGGACTTGTAGAGTAACGGGGGAAAATCAAAAGGAATAGCTATTCAGTGAAAGGGCAATGTATTGACAATTGTTACATTGGATTTTACCTTCACCGAAATAGATTCATCAGAGTGTCGATAGGCACAACAGTACAGTCCAACCACACCAGGAGAACCACACTGGTCGCTTTAGTTCCAGGATTGTTGGATTTATTATATATGACTGACAGTTAGCACCATGCTACATTAGCAGAGCCAAACGCTGGTTAGTGTTAGCATGTTACTAACATGTTACTAATCTGTTACCAGAAACGCTAACTGCTTGCATTATATGTTTGGCTACACTTCGATTAGTAGTTCTTTTTGGACAGTTAGCGTTCAGCCTATAGTATGATATTAATTATGGGTCTGAAAAATAATGTTTTATACTGCTATGTATTTATAGTGCTATTGGTAGTAATGAAGTAGGCCTAATTGCACTAGCAGTGTTAGGGCTGCTGATTGAAAGCATATTCACTGAAATGGAGGAAGTTGACACCGGGAAAGGGACGCCTGGTGCAGTCTGATGGCCCTGTTGCCACTGCGATAGAGCGGGTGAATGAAGACAAATAATGAATGGATAGCTGAGCTCGTGAGGACATTTGTCACAGTCAAAGCTATATGGTGTATATGAGCTAGTAAACAATAACATTACTGGCAATCCATACCAAAAATGAACGTTCCCGTTAACAAAACTTTCCTGAATAACCATAAGGGGACGTTCGCTGCAGGGGTCCAGCACAGCTGTTCTATGCTGGTAGTCAACTTGCTTCTTTTTCAGCAGGGTAAATCAGTGATCAAATAATTAAGCAACACAGTTTAAGTTACACTTCAGGTGTTCAAAATAACCCCATAAAGACTGGAAATAAATGAGCAACAAGTTCCTTGCGTCAGCAGTAAAGGGTGTTCATCATTTGACAATAGACACGTCCTATTGGTTTGAGGTTTAGTAAGGTCTGCTGTAACCTATCCAGGTGAAATGAGGATTTACCTGGCCTACAATGAGCTAACACAGCAACACTATATGCTCGCCAGTTAACTAGTGGAGCTAAATTTTAACTAGTATGCTATTGGGTAATTAATGCATCATATTTTATAAGCTGACCAACTTTGTATGTAAAAACTTTACAGTAGTCCTTCTAAGTAACCCGTAATGCCAGATGTGAGATAAATTAGTGGAGAAGAAGTTTAAAGTAACATGTAGTGGAAACACTCGAGTGAAGAACTTCAAAAGTTGTACTTGAATACAATACTTAGTAAGTAGTAAATGTACTTAGTTACTCTCCACCACTGGATGTAATCATTTGGTTCTACCACATGGATGGGTGTTGTCCCTTTGCTCCATGTTGCAGTTGCTGTATGCGTAACAGTTTCCATCTGAGATAAAATACAGTACATGGATTCATTTATAAAGGTTTGACATGGTGCTACAACACATCTAGGTGGTGAAACTGTCAACACCTTCAAATCAAGTTTTCCAACTGCAACGACAAGACAGATCACTTGTACTCAAAATGCATAACTAATAAAAAGAAAACGTGTTTGTAATCCACCCCACCAACCCAACTTTTTGAAACCTACAGATGATTATCTGTCCAAAGTACACAGAAGCCACAGGTATGGTTGAATTTGGCAATCGTGAGAGATAAGCATGATGTGTAGGTGTATGAGCTGTTATCAGTGTGTATCAGGTTAGAATGATAGCTCTGGGCGATGCTGGGTGCTGATGTTTGTCTTGCAGGAGTGGTGCTGGACAGGGAGTGAAACCTGAGGAGTAAAAAGCCAGAGGGAAATCTGAACTGGAGAAAAATATAGGAAAGGTACAGACAGAAGAAAACCAGCACCAGCCTTGCCAGCTCAGTAGACCTAGGAATACTGTTCATATTGTATGATTTTGCTGTACACATTTTACATGCAATGCCAATATACAGTTTAGGTGCATGAAGTAGTGTGACATTCTGATAGTGCAGTCAGGCTGGTGGATGGATGTACAATTGACTTTTGACAGAGGTCCACGGTTTGCTTCCAGTGTCATACTGTCAGCATAGCTTTCTTTAATATTTAGCCATGGCAACAACATGGCGAACGTTAGTTACGTATTGTCATTTCTATTATATTCTAAGAGTATAGGTGAAGCCCTCATGGCTATCACTAGTAGGTTCATCCATTGCTTGCACAGCACTTAAGACTTTTACGCCTGGGCCATACCGCCTACCTCTACCTGTGCGTGCCAGCTACCTGGCTGAACTGCTGCGGCTTGCACACGTGGCATGAGTTCACCTGGAACTCCCAAACTGCAGCAAAGTCTGTTTGTCTCTGTCATTGTTTGCTCACAGAACCTAATGTTAGCTAGCTATCGTATTAGCAAAGGTTAGCGCTCATTCCAGCGAACCTCTGCCAGACCAGCAAAACGTCAGTTAAAAGTCAACTTTAACCCTGCCCAGGTCTATGTGAGAAAACAACGGCAGAGAGAAGCAGACTTACTTGCTGTTAGAGAACTTGGGAACTTGTGTAGGCCATTGGAGTAGGTTTGCGGTGATGCCAGAGGCTCCAAAATATCAAAATAAAATGAAAACATTTTAATGCCTTTGTTTCATTTTTCGGTGAAACTTTTTTCAGTGCCAGTACTTGTTTCAGTGCCAATACAACTATTTCCAATACAAATGTTTCAATGTCACTGTTTCCTTTTTCAGTTCAGGTTTTGTTTTCAACGCCAAATTTAATTTTTGATGCCAAATTTTAAAGTCACTGTCCTGGCTCCATATAAGAGGCATATGTTCAATTGTAACTGGGGAGTTGAAAAAAGAATATTCATATTTTTTCATGTCTGACATATTCTTCACTGTAGTGAAAGGTGTAATGTTGCAGTCAACATGACTATCAACAGATCATTTACACTGTCTATTTTTGCTGAAGCCCAAGTCACACCACCTACCTCAGCAGCGCGAGTGTGTCACAGAACCTCTTGCTTTTCATTTCAATGCCTATGTTTACAGGTTAGAGCAGCCACACAAGTCCGCATGAGCTGTGCGGCTGCAGTGCCGCTCATCTAAAGTAGTGTTGTCACGATACCAGAATTATGACTTCGGTACTGAAACGATACCACAGCAAAAATCTAAAACATCAGGAAAAGTAATGGAATAATAGATGACACAACATGAAACTTTTAAATTTTCTTTATTAATTAAAAAACTTAAAATTCAAAATAAATAAAATATATTTTGTGTCAGCTGCTTAGTAATTCAGAATAAAATAACATACATTTTGTGTCAGCTGCTTAGCTATATAACTATTGAACATGTTTTAACAAAAATATTTTGTTGCAGCTGCTGAGCTTTATAGCTATGTAAAAGATGTTTGTCACAGAACATGGGACATGTGAAAACCAGAACATGTTCTTTTCTCTCTTATTCTGTCTCTGACTTATTTTTTGGACAGTTCTTTGGCCACTTCAAGGTTCTTAGCCAGGAAAACAAGTGTGTCAATGTGCTCTTCAGTCGGCCTATTGCGTCTAGGACTGCAGATAATGCCTGATGTGCTGAACACTCGTACTGAAGCGCAGCTTGAGGCTGCAAAGTACTGCCAAATTTCGCTCCGTGCATATGTTTTATCGACCAGCAGTGGCTGGTCGGCAAGAGCACTTGAAACATCACTTGCTGCTGCTATTCTTCATGTTCACCATGTAACCTGCAGCACGTGCATGTGAGAGAAAAAAACGTCTGGCCACTTTAACTTGATGTGCCAGATGGTTTGTGATCTCGCGAAGGTAACTCCCACTGTCTGCAGGGAGTAGCAGAACGGTGCACACACACTGCCCTGTTGTTGCACTGAGTCGCTCTCGCACATCGATGCAACTGATAGGAAATACGGCTCTTTTTAAAACACTGTCAAGTATTGGTACCAATAAAATTGGGCATTGTGCCATCTACTAATTTAAAACACTAATCTAGAGATTCGGTGTGTCGCCTTTTTTTCCACATTACGCACGTAGTTCTCAGCAAAAAATAGACAGTAGTAAGGTAGCCGTCACGCACAGGTAGAGGTAGGCGATATGGCCCAGACGTGAGAAACGTGAGTGTCACACGGAAAAAATAGACGACACGCCAAATCTCTAGATGAGCGGCGCTGCAGCTCAGCAGCCTGAGCCGTGTGGCTGTGTGGCTGCTCTAACCTGTTAAGATGGGCACCTTATTACATGAGCCCCACCTCTCACCTTGTGTATAAGCTTTGCCGAGACCAGACATTCGACTCCCAAAAAAAGCTTTTTCTTCAGTTAGTTAAAGGAACCAGTGGGATAGGGGTGAAGTTCTCCGTGGTCCGTGCCCCACTGGGTCCGTCCGGTACCCACAAGCACAAACACACACCCACTTCACAAGAAATCAATAACCAGTACATACCACGCCAATGCGTTGCAATGCAATGGCACATCACAGTTCATCTTATGCGCACAGATGGCACAGAGACAGTACAATACCTGTTATTCAGCATGAGGGAATGAAACTGCAAAACAACATAAAACCTACTACTGAGGGAAGTAGAGACAATGGTTATGCACTGTAACAGTCCAGCATAGAGCAGAGTAGGAGAGAAAACATTTTTCCATGTGCCGAGAGGTATGAGGGAGAGCATCCCAAATAACAATCACTCTGATAAAACACTCAGAGTGAATCATAGAAAAACAAGAGACATCCCGCAGATAGAAACAAATGAAAGAGCAAGGGGAGTTAATAGATAATTGGAATAGTTACAATTAGAATGAGCTCTCTTTCAAATCAACATTAAGATATGAGTGGAATGTATTGTTTTTGCAACTGAATTTATAACATTTTTTGACTAGCTTAACCATGTCATGTGATATTCTACTTCAGTACACTTAAAATAAATATTACTGGGAGCACTACAGAAAATTGCAGATGAACATGTAATATCCAGGAATTCACATTATACTCTACCACTGACTATCCTTGTTTGGCAGCAATATAGCACATTGACCATACACGGTCCAGCCATATACTAGGTTTCGACCTAGTCTTGTTGCAAATACTGGGGTACAGTACTGGTAAACAGAGCTGAACGGTTGACAACAATGACATCCTGCGGTACCTATTAAGTAATAATGGTATAACATATTTCACAGTTGATGTGATGTACTACCAAAACGTAATATACTAATAAATGAAGAACAATAAAAACAAATGCTTTTGCCCTTTGCTCATGGCAGTTGTGACATAAGGTTGCCCCAACAGAGGGGCTCTTAATTTCTTACAGGTGTGCCTTCGGCAGGCAGTCAGGCGATTATGTAATAATTGCAACAGGCCTAATAAAGACTCATGTACATTAACTTATACAAAAAATAAGAAGATATCAAAATCAAATGAATAACTGTAATATGAAAACTGAAACCGGCTTCATGATGCTGTTTGCACTGTGTGAGTGGGAGTATGACTGTGGGTGTGTGTTGGGTGTGTATGTGACCTCTGTGATATGTCTTCTGTTAAATGAATCTCCCAGAGCTTGTCAGGTTTGTGGTAACAGCCGGTTTATTCCACATCTGCATTTGTGACAAAGGACAATATTGTGGAATGTTCATCTCTTGTGGACAAAAAGCGCATGCTCTGTCTAGAAAGATGGCATCATGTTAATGTTAGCTAGCTATACTGGCTAGGTTTTTACCGGCAATAAAACACATTCAAAAAACGAATGGTTAACCTAATAAAACATGGCGAATGTGACCTATGACAAGTAATATGCAACCAAGTAAAGCCAGCTCAACTTTTACATGTTTTTCAAGTTAGTTAACATTATTTTGTCCACGGATTTCACAACACGTTACCTAGAGGCAAATCCTCCGTTGCTTTGAGGATTACCCATAATCCCTTGCTACTGCTACTCAATGCAGGCACAATTTACAATAGTAGATGGCATAGTTGTCCCATTTAGCGGGATTTAATCTTAAACTCTTTTTAACTATGTTACATGTACATGATTTTTTGTGCTTGGTCTCATGTATTTCAATTTGTTCTTCACTACCCTGTACAGCACTTTTGATCGACTGTGTTTTGTAAGTGCTACATGATCTGCAGCTTGTAGGTAATCAAAAATGCAACGCTGAGAAGTGACATATGTCATTTGGTTATCTGATTAATTGAAAGAATAAAGAAACTTTAAAATGGCTATACAGAAAAAAGCTTTGCTTGTCCTTTCCCACCAATCAACAGATTTAATTTTACTCTTTCATCTCATGTCTGTTTTACTGTTTTTTTTTTAAGTTTCTTACTTTTTTATATCGCTCACTCTTTACACAAGTTTAGTAACTAATCTTTTTCATATTTTCCCAAACTATGAGATTACTAGAATACTAGATTTTTACTATACAACACAACAGCTATGGTGGAAGTTTCTGTAATAAAAGCTCACATACAAGAGTGTCTTTCTGAGGTTTTTTATTTTCACACTTGCAAGCAGGCAGTCGCACCCTTCAACAACGTATCAGACTGTGAGCGCACTTCTCCTCTCAGGCAATTATTTATACAAGATGTGGTATGGCCACCCAGACATGAGCGACTGTATCTCATCATCTCCAATTACAAGTCTGCAGCTGCATTTTGATACAAAGAGTATTGTCCTTGCTGATATGCTTAAAGACAGCCTTGCTTAATAAGTACACTGTGGTAATATGCAACACTGTATTGTATTTTTGCCACTACAATTCCTCCTTTTGAGCATTTTTATGCTCACAAAATCATGCAAAAATACATTTGGGGATATAACAAAGAGTTACTATGCACACACAAACTTTAAGAATGTAAATTGAGAAACAAAGTTACCAAAATAAACTGCACACACTGTCATATTGAAAAACGCTGTTTTAGGATTTTCTTTTTATTACTTTTTTTTTTACTATGTCAGTACAGCTTAATGAAAATGAGGAAATAAAAACATAGAGGAATTAAGCATTAATATCATCTTTGTTGTGGTAAGGTGGGATCCAATCTGGAACCGAGGGCGGAGGCAAGCCTGGTAGAGGGTTTTCACAGTCATTTTCAGAGTCAGCAGTGAAAGAGTCTGGGCCACAATTTCCTTGAGTCATATCTCATCTAGTGTCCTTGTGGTAAAGTATACATTGGCATTACAACTAGACCTTTGAAGACTAGAATGGCGGATCATTGTTCTACAAAGACAGTCCAGTTGCCTTTCACTTTGCACATATGAAACATCCCCCAACCTCATATTGGTATACTGGTATTGAGAGAGTTTAAATTTCCAGACGTGGAGGTAACTTAAAGGAAGCCCTCCTGAAATGTGAAGTATAGTGGATTACTAAATTAGAGACTCTCACACCTTTGGGAATGAAAGAGGACCTGGATCTCAGGGTCTTCTTGTGAAAAAAAAGTCCCTAAATAGAGTTTTTCTTTCAACAGCCACAGTAATATTAATCTGTTCAAAGGGTGCATGCAAATGAAATGTAGTTTCACGTTTTTGTACTCTCACTAGTTTGTAGCCCCACTGGTCAGGCTGGGTTATAACTTAGTGTAAGACTTACCCAGCAAACATGCCCAAACTTGCAAACTTGCTCCAACATGATGTCACCTTCGACTGTTTGACTGTCAGTGATCAAACCAAACAGCCAACCAAAGGTCATGGTCAGTATTCAAAGTGACCAGTCAAAGGAGGGGAGACATCAGCCACTGTCTATTCCATCACCACCTCCAAAGTCTCAAAAGTCAGCATGAAAGTGAGCAGTGCTCACTCTGCAGCTGCTTCTGGGAACTGAAATGTCCCCAGAAGTACAAAACAAAAACTGTCCTATATTGTGATTTATGGAAGTCTGTCTCTGTCTAGTTAACGTTGTAATTGCGTGAGTTCTGCCCTCAGTTGGAAGGAAAATTTTGACTGTTGTTATTGCCCTTTTTTATATATAAGCTAGGGAAAACCGTTACGGGGAAAATATTACGCCAAACTCCCTTTAAGAAATATGACATTAAGAAATATGACTACATAAACACATAACTCCAGAAACACAAGATAAAGGGCGTCATATGTAGACAGTCTTGTCAGTCCGGCATCAATATAATCCATACAGATAAACTGTATTTCTGTACAAACTTTACAGTTTGGATTTTGTTGCCCCAACACGCTACCAGCCTCTGTTGATTAGCTGCGCTATTTTAGTGGGAGAAGGCTGTTGGAATGAGAGGCGGATCATTTCAAAAATTAAGATTTCTCACTAAAATAAGTGCTGGATGATTGATCAGATACACACTGAAGAAAAGACAGACTCATAAAACTTTTAATTCTATTGTGTGTTTTTTGTCCGTTACCAAAGTAACTAACCGTTTTGCTGCTTCCTGTTTAGTGCTGGAGAGAGCACACTTACCTTCTGATAATATTAAACATGTTTGATTTTATCAGAACGTCAAGACAAAGAAAAGACTGACTTAAGACAGCTCGGGCTGAGTTTTATGATCACCTGACAGATGATTGATTGCAGAACATTTTGTTGTTTTTTGTCGCAAAGTTGTATGATCAAAAATTGGGGATGCAAAAGCTCATGCTTGCTCCCCCAAGTCTAATAGTGGGAGTGCAGCTGCTCCGCTTGCTACATTGCTTGGGCACCTATGCATAAGATAACAGACACAAAATAATTTTTTAAAAATATATTATTCTATTCTTTTTACATCACCATAGCAACATATTGTCATGCATGTTTTGTTTTGCTGCCCTGCCATTTCACTGGACTGTTTGTTTTTACCGTACCGTCCAGACGGTGTTGTCCGTCTGATGAAATGTAATAAAACAGCACAATTTTCAATACCCATCAGTTAATGGGTTAAAGTACCTCAAATCATTTCATTGAATATCAGTGACTGAACAAATGTGTTTTGTACCCCTCCTCATGGCATTCTCTAAAATCTAATCTAGATAATGGAAACATTCAGAGTAAAGTTTGAATAAAATATCAAGCAACTTTATGGAATAGTGAGTGCAATTGCAGATTATTACCACATCTCATTAAACTCGGAGATGATTGCTTGGATATCAGATCTGTAGAAAAAGATGACATTAGGTGTCTCTGGCCACACAAATTAGTTTTTTCCACCAGTTTGTCTCATGCAGCCCTCCTCAATTTCATCTTCCACCACCTGGAAAACCCGGCCAACAAAGGGTTGGGCTTCATATGTCACCACTACAAATGTCAACAAATGCCATCTGAAGTGGTGCTTTGCCAGTATATCTAGTGCTTTACTGAAGGATGAAACTAGCTCACCCCAAGACTCTGTTTCCACCTTTTTAACAAAGTTGGTGTAAGCCTTGTCATCTCTGTTTACTTTGTCTCTTCTCTATTGCTGGTCAGTTGGCCCCGAACACCTTCGAAACACATTATCTAAAGATATAGTTTCGCTAGATGGCATTGCCCTGGCCTCCAGCGACACCGTAAAGAATCTTGGAGTTATCTTTGATCAGGATATGTCCAGAATGCAGGGTTCCTTGTGGTTCCTAGAGTCTCTAAAAGTAGAATGGGAGCCAGAGCCTTCAGCTATCAAGCTCCTCTCCTGTGGAACCAGATCCCAGTTTGTGTACGGGAGGCGGACAACCTCCTCACATTTAAGAGTAGGCTTAAGACTTTCCTCTTTGATAAAGCTTATAGTAGGGCTGACTCAGGTGACCCCTGAGCCCCCCCTTAGTTATGCTGCTATAGACCTAGACTGCCG
The DNA here is from genome assembly GCA_005408345.1 of Macquaria australasica. NCBI lineage: Eukaryota > Metazoa > Chordata > Actinopteri > Centrarchiformes > Percichthyidae > Macquaria > Macquaria australasica. Next base: position 372,042 of record SEMN01000394.1, read on the forward strand.
GGGGACTTCCTATGATGCACTGAGCTCCTCTCTCCTCTCTCCTCCTCTTCCTCTCCATCTGTACGCCCTCATATCCCATCAATGCTTGTTACTAACTCAACTTCTTCCCGTAGTTGTGTGCTTTCTCTCCTCTCTCTCTCCTTCTGTTGCTTTCTGCAGGTATTTCTGCTTCCGGAGCTGTAGAGTCTGGATCTATGGTTGCAGGCCACCTGCTGCCCCCGTGCTCCTGCCCTGTACCCACTGCTGCTTTTACTGTTATTGCTTTTATTATTAGTATTGCTATTATAATATTGCTCTTAATATTATTTCTGTTAATATTAACATCAATACTATTACCACAACTATTACTTTGCATCTCTATGTGGAACTGTATTGTGCTGCTGTATGTTCTCTTTCCTCCTGCTCTCTCTCTCCCGCTCCCGCCCTCCCCCTTCAACCCAACCGATCGAGGCAGATGACCGCCCACCCAGAGCCTGGTTCTGCTCGAGGTTTCTACCTGTTAAAAGGGAGTTTTTCCTTGCCACTGTCGCCTAGTGCTGCTCATGGTAGGAATTGTTGGGTCTCTGTAAATATAAAGAGTCGGTCTAGACTTGCTCTATATGAAAAAATGCCCTGAGATAACTTTGTTATGATATGGCGCTATATAAATAAAACTGAATTGAAACTGAATTGCTTCCGATACATACACTCTATTTTCTTCTGATCACATGCTATATGTGAGAGAAGTGCAGACATGCTTGATGTTTCCAGGACTCCATTATGGAACAGGTTTTCTGCCAGCAGCCTAACATTTTCATGATCAAGATAAGCACAGGTGTTCGATCTCTTGACTTTGACTCTGTCACAAAGAATGGTCACAGGCGCACAAACTGTCTGTATGACATTTACAACTCCTTCCCCACTTCTTTGTTGTACATGCAGTGGAGTTCCAACAGATTCCTTAAGAGCATGTTGTGCTGCTGCTTATTATTGTCTTTGCTTATGGTGTCTCTCTTTCCAGGGAGAAATCAACTATAACAATTTTTTTTATTAGACCTTTCTAGACTTTTGCACATTTTTTCACACACTTTTCACGCATTTTTATTGTGAGTGTAACCCACCTGGCGCGGGTGTCGCCCAGTTTGCAGGTAGATCTAAGTATCTAGGTTCTAAGAGGAGACTGGTGTATGATGAAGCAGGGAAGTACACAATGACCTTACAAACCACTACTTAATATTTTTTTCTAAAAACAATTCAAGTAAAACCATACCGTTGGTAACTTCAGGTTATTAGCTCATCCCGACTGGTTTTTAACATACAATATACAATGAGTTTTCAAGTTTAGCAACAATTTCTCAAGGTTAGCAGCTCCGTGGCTGTTGTATAAACTCTCTTTCAGCTTTCAAGAATCTCTCCTTGGTTTTCGTTGCTAAATTTCTACTTAATTCGAAACTATTAGACTATTTCAACTTTCAGCAAAAGAGCAACGTGCTAGCGTTACTTCTGTGCTCGTGTCCGTCTCTCGCTCTCTCTCTCTCTCTCTATCTCCAGACAAAGAAAGAAAACGTGCATTCTCACTTCCCTCTCTCAATTCAGCCACAAGGGGCAGCAGAGGACCATAATAACTAAGGGAAATAATTATTCTAATACCATCATACCTGTCTGATGACTTTGTTCTCATAATGACTGCTCAGAACTACCTGGCTACATGAGCAGTTTTTAAGAGAGCTATAATTGGCTCCTGAACCATCCCTGCCTCTTTACATCTGTGGTAGCTAGACAAAAAAAATTATAGCAGTGAGATGAAATTAACACTGTAGTCAAAGTGAACTATGGCTTGATTCCTTTTTTTAAATTACTTTTCCTTTAATACTTTTCTTTCTTTAATGAACAGCACTTTTGACTGCTACACTGAGTAGCCTAAAAAGTATAAACTCTATATAAATTCAGACAATAGAAGGCCTCATTGCATGCATGATAAACTAATTATAGTTTGACTTTTATTTCAGCTTTTCTTTTATTGAACTACACTTTATTATTATTACTTCTTTCCTCCATTACAAAGTAATACCTCTCTCTCTTTTTTGTTAAAACCCCCTCCCTAGCCAATGGGGCAGCATTCTTCTGGGCCCTGAACCTTGCTGCTCTGTTTGACAGTGGCATCTAGAAAGAAAATCCTCAAAATGTGAAAACTGTACACATTAACTGTTAATTATGAATAATGACAAATATTAAGCATCTAGGCACATGAAAAATGTTATAAATATGGTGCATTCTCTTTTGACACTTATTGAGACTATAAAAAGTGATTATATGTTCACTATGTAATAATAAACAATAAAAACTACCATGTGTTAATTTGGTGTTAGGGTCAATATAACCATGCCATTCAACCCTCACAATACTCACACATTTTGGTCTTAATTTTCCATTCCTTTATGTCTTATCATAAATAGTAGACACTCAAGATGTAGAAATATATTAGCTGAGCTCCCACACATATTTTCAGATAATTATGGGCCAATATTAATAAATCAAAAGCTCAGACATGAATCAGATATGTGCAACAGTATGAAACCAAGGGCTGAAACACTAACAAAATGCATGTAGATAGCTAAAAACATTCGATTTCAGCATGTCAAAGGATTATTTTAGCACCTTATGTCTACGAGAGAGGACAAACTCAGTATTCTGCTCCAGATTGCTTGTTATCCCGGATGACATTGGCTGACAGCCAGTTTTGGGACAGAATGCTCCAAAACATAACAATCAACTTGATGTCATGTTTTTTGTAATATTTAAATATATATGGTTTCAGCACTCATACAATAATGCCTGTGGCAGAGATTTTATGTTTTATTGGATTTTTAACACTTTTTGTAGCTTTTTTGCATTTCACCATGAGGTACAGACAGTTATCCAGTATGTCTAATAATTCTTAAACTTTTTAATACCCTCAATACATTTTCATATCATTTGATGAACAGATTCATAGATTCAATAAATGTGTTTTTATAAACATTTTTCTTATTTTTACTTCATAAGGGGCTTTGGACATCAAAATTGCACTTCATGTCATTGGGCCTTATAGTAAATTGCAGAAAGTGTCCATAATGAGATCTACCACAGCAGAGAAAACCATTGACAAACTCTGAAATGTGCAACACATTTGCTCTGCTCCATATCACCCATCTATTTATGGATTAGCAGAGAGATTTGTTCAAAGCATGAAACACGCTTCAGGACACATTTCTTCAGCTGTTTCCAGGACTGAACTGTCACCATTCCCCACCCTGATGTCTGTTCCTGTTAGAACCACGATGGATTCCGGTATCCTCAGAGAGAATGGCGGCCTCCCAAACCCCTAAATTTGTAGTTAGTGACATACCCAGAAGAATGGGGCAGAATAGTCCCCACGGTTATGTCAGGGTCTGAGCAGTCTACCTTATTCCCTTAGTAAAAAGATTAAAGTAAAAAAAAACCCAGAATATTTGTGTTGCTAGAATGTGAAAAGGACTGAAATTCTATATTGATTATTGTGGCATGGTTGCATAGTTCTGGAGAGATGTGTTTGTGATTTTGACAGTAATTGGACGGTAGGTATGCCGCACATTTTGGTTACCCATTGTACAACCTAGTTGTGTTTTAGATGCCATGGTATTTGCCTTGTTTCAATGTTTTTTGTGTGTGTTTATGAGTACTGCCTGTTCATTAAGTGGGAAGGAGTATGTCATATATTGTGATTTATGGCCTCTTACTGACACCTGTTGTCAAGAATACCACATTACATGTGAGTCACTAGAGGGCAGAATTGGTGTATAAGGTGGAATAAATCAGCTACCTCTGCACTTAGAAGTCTCCGTCTAGTTAAAGCTGGGGTAGGCAAAATCTGCAACCTATGCAAAATCTTCCACCTCTTTCTCTGCTGCCTCGTATCACTTCACTAAGTCTGTTCCCCTGTGAAACCGTATTCCTCGTAGGGCTCGCTCTCCACAGCGTGGGCCTCGCCGAGACCGCGGTTCCTCCCGCCGCAACTTGTTTTCTCAAAGACGCCCCTCCAGCGCTTTGCGGCCGCAGAGCAGAGCACCCCAGGCTTCAGAGGCAGCTGCAACGCTGTCCAGCAGCGGGATGAGAGTCTAGTACACCACACACCATTGTCCCCCGTCAAAAGTTATTCCCCACTGTTTGTCATCATGCCTCTTTGCCACTAGTCGTTATGAGCACCATGGCATTGAACATAATGAGCCTGAAGCTCCGTCTGGAGCCGGGATGTGTTGTTTTGTACTATACACCGCTGTAGGCAAAGGAGGTATTGGAAATTTATCATGTTGCAGGATTGTTGCAGGATCGGCAGGTTTGTCCGCCATTCAATCATGCTTTTACCATCTGAGGGGACATGCATGCACATCTGCTCTTGTAGCTGAGCCAATACAAACACACCGTCTCTCTGAAATAACCTGTGACTGGCTAAAGTCTACCATCACGGGCTAGATTTTCTGAAGCCTGAAAACAGAGGCAAGAGAGGGGGCTGAAGTAGAGGTCTGCTCTCAGACCACTTGAATTACAATATGCTGCACGGTTAATATGACATTTTTGCCCAGTGACGCCAAAGGAAAACTGCCTACCCCACCTTTAATGTTGTAGCCTAACTTGTAGTAGTTGAAGAATCTCAGAGATAGCCCTATTTTTTAGTAATATCAAAAGGATCATAGATATTGTATGTTTTGATAGTTGAGGGAATTTTGAATCAATAAACTGCTGTATGTATGTAATCCTGGACACACCTCCAACACAGCTGTGGACTATCTTGCAAATAGCCTGTATTTAAGCACTGTGTCACTTTATGATTGATATGTCATGAGGTCCTTTTGACCGAAAAGTCAACCTTTTTTTATTAAATAAATGCAGAAGTTATAAGTGTGTGTGGGAATTGACTTTTTTTTCTACGGAATAGGATCTTTGGGGGATTTGATTCCCTGCACCACACAAGGCAAAGTAAGTGGTGTGTGTTGCCTTCTACTCATCTTGCAAAGACATTCATCTCACAGGTAAAATGTGAGTTTTAATTATGTTAAATTATGTTAATTATTATTGTAGTGTGTATATATATATATATATATATATATATATATATATATATATATATATATATCGTATAAACAGATTCTATAAGTAATAAATACAATATTTCCCTCTGAAATATAGTGAAGTAGAGATATATGGCAGCATAAAATGTAAATGAAAAGTAGCTACGTCAACATGTGCTTAGTGCCTTCCTTTGCAACAAAAGAGTGTCATCTTTTATTGTCCTCCAGCCGCTGGTGGGCGCTAGGACAAAATAAAGCCGCGAATATGAAATGATCGAAGCTTTTGTTCCGGGCAATAGCGTGTTTGCAGCGTTGCACAGGACGTTTTGTTGCAAAAATAATACAACTTGGTAACGTCTGTTCTTGGCCTCGACATGGTGAAATTATCTGCGGAGCTAATTGAGCAGGCTGCTCAATATACCAACCCTGTGAGAGACAGAGAGTTGGATTTACGAGGTTAGTTAAACTGTCTTCACGACTGCATAGTTGGAAATGTTGAGCAAGGAAGTTAGCATGCTCAGGCTTTAAGCAGGCCTAAAGGCCAACTTCATTCAAAAACGTGACAAATGAATGTTTGTACCTTAAGATATGAACAGCAAAATGTCTTTCATGTATGCTTAAGTTACAGCTGGTTTACTGTGTTGCTCTTAACTACAACATAACATTATGTAACGTGTGAAAGCAACCCTACTATCAAAATTGGTGATATGGATCATCAGCAGCTTTGCGAGTCATGGTAGTAGTGATATAAAGACGGTAGTATTCACAGGTGAGTGCTGCTGCGGATCACCAAGATTGAATGAATTTAGCTGAAACACTGGTAGTTTTGTATTAAGTTATCAGTGTGACGTTTTCAAGTACAAGAGAACCGTCCTGTTGGAAGAGTGCATGGATCAATCTTTTGTTTCTCTTTGTGGAGCATAGAAAAAACTATTTTTTCTATTGGCGTGTCAGCTAGTCCAGCATGAGAGAATCAATACAATTGACAGCAACATTTTTGAAAAGCATTGTTATTCCAGAGGGAATAGCTTCAAAAACTGTGGAAAATTCTTTAGGAGTAATGGGGAGACCAAATTTACTGAGAGATTCCCTCACTGTTGAAAAGCTAACTTACCAGTAATATATTATTTTCAAGCCAGTTCTGGAAAAATGGGGACTTATTTTGATACAGTGGTAAAAATGACGAAATTCAGTTTACTATCCATAGTAGTTGAAAACTCAAAGCAGTAAAGTAGCCTTTTCAGGCTCACAGCTGTGCCCTTCACTGTGCAAATGAAGGAAGTGACAGTGTTACATTTTTAATTCATAAACTGTATAAGCAAGCAATAGCCTGTCTCTTCTTCTCTTCTACCTTTTTTTTATTTTAATTAAAAATAAAAATGCTGTTTGTTCCCCCCTTAAACCTCAGGTGTGTTTTATCACGTTTGTGTTATCGACCATAAATTTTATGAAAAAATAATTTTATACTCAAACCCACCGGTCATGATGGTTTATAAAAATAAGTGTCTCTGTCACTCGCTTTATGCTTCCATCCTCATTATACTGATCTCTGGAGACAAAACTCTATGATTTTTCAAGGGCAAGAAAACGTTCCTCAACATTCATGTTTTTTCATCTCACAGGTTATAAAATCCCAGTGCTGGAAAATCTTGGCGCTACTCTTGACCAGTTTGACACTATTGACTTCTCTGATAATGAAGTCAGAAAACTGGACGGTTTCCCTCTGCTCAAAAGACTGAAAACATTGCTAATGAACAACAACAGGATTTGGTAAGTTATAGCTGCAACAACCTCCAATGTCCTGAATGGGCAAAATACAATATGATGTTTCAATTCAAAAAGAAAAATCATGTTAATGTTGCATACTCAAATTAACCAAGGAGCAATTAAGTGATAAATAAACTTGTGATTGTACTTCATAGTTTATTTCTTTATGCTCAGATAGGGTGGGTTTAATGTTGCGCTTGCTATTCAATAAATTTACTCCCATTTGGAGCATATAAGAAAATTCCCCCCTCCCTACCTTTTCAGTGTTAATTACAGCTCCAAATACCTGTTCTGATTTGATGTGTAATGGGAAATGTGTTGACTATTACAAACCTCCTGATGTTACTTTGCAGTGGATAACATAACAAGAGTATGGCTTGTTAATTTAACTCAGTGTAGGTAATTAAAAAATATTTTGGGGGCAACTTTTGCCCCCACTGTCTAAAACACTGGGGTATTTCTAAATTTTGGGGGGCAAAAATAGTAATTGATGCATAAAGTTGCTGTTTGTAATGTGAAATTAGCCCAATATGAAAAGTGAAATTTGCTGGGGGTGGCGTTGGCGACGACCTAGGATTGCTTTCTTCGGTAACGGTTGGAGCTTTTTTAATGAGGTACCAGTCCGTCGCAGCAGCTACTTCACTGCAGGTGCAGGATCGCCTGGCCTCTGCCAGTCAGGTATCGAAAAAGTAGTGTGAACAACAGCGCTGTTTGTGCGAGTGTGTGTTAGAGATGGAAATGGAATGAAAATAAAATGATGGTTAAATGTACCATATTGAACTAAACTAGTAAATATCTTTTTTCCCGAAATCTTGGGGGCAATTTTTGCCCCTTGATCACGGTTTTTAGGGGCAAATCTGAGATTTCTTGGGGCATTTTTGCCCTTTGCCCCCGCTAATTTCCGACGACGATTTCACTCATCTGGGATTAATGTCCTTTTTATTAATAATCCCATCTGAATGGGTTTAATGTGACTTCATATGTGGTAATATACCATCAAACACTTTGGAAACCTAACCTCTCTGTCTTTACAATAGTGTATTTTTCTGAATCATCTTTTCATGTGTAGGGTGACTTGGACCCACTAACCTCAGTTCTGTCTTGTTTAACTTCTCTGCCATCAACAGCATCAGCTCTATTTCAATTTTGGTATACTTGGAACAACTTTATTAAATAGTTTAAGATTTCAGAACAAACTTTCCCTTAGTAATGATTGTGTGGTGGTGATACATTACATTGGGATGATGTGTAGTAGAAACACTACAGGGATTTGACAAATGCATAGATCTATGACAGATATGACGAAAAACTCTTACAGTTTGCCATCATCTGGTGTGATGTAGCCTAGCCTGCTAAATTACAGCTCACAGACTTGATGTTTAATGTAGTTTGTGTCAAACAATTGCTAATTATTATGTCATGTCTTCCCAGGGTTGTGTCATAATATTGTAAATCACTGTTCAGTGCTTTGGTGTCTGATTAGACTTTGGCCTTCCAGATTGTATTTTTTTGTCTCAGTCAGTACCTTCAGCAACACAGCCACACCAACACAGCCTCTTTTTAACACAATGCTGTTTTTGGTCTGAACGCTCATTACACCACTGAATCAAACTCTGGGAGAGGAGTAGATTCATGATTACATATAACAGTTGAAAATGGAACATATGTGTGGAACATTGACTGTCGGCGCCTGACGTTAACTTGCTTGCTTATTATTTTGCACACAGTGCATACCTTTAGACAAGCTCAGGTTTGGCACTAACAGCCTTTCTGCAGCTCAGCCACCTATGTGATTCCATAGGTGTTGGGGCTGGCCTGCTCTCAATGCAGGTGTGTTTTTATTTGAGTCTCATCAAGAAACAAACTCTCCTGACATTAATTATACAAGTAGATAATGGTGTATATATGTGCTTCGAGAGATGGTACACACTACTGTACATGATGTCAGACTGACTTACTGAAGAGCTGCCTTTTTTTTAAATTGTACACTTGGCCAGACAGTACATGGCTGCATGCTTGTAACCTTGTGAAATGTTTCTCCAGTCGCATAGGTGAGAATCTTGAGCAGTCTCTGCCGAGTTTGACAGAACTAGTTCTCACAAACAACAACATTCAGGAGTTGGTGAGTACATTTCAGCAGCAGTCGGTGTAACAGAACCATCTGAATGTTGTGCAAAGTTTACTGATTTACACTGAAATACCAGAAAAATAGAAATTCCTCTGAAGCCTGATGCAAAACCACAACCCCTCTTTAAGTCTTTACCTCTGTGAAGATTATTATAATTTTTGTCGATTCAGATCTGTCGTCATGTCGAGTTTTGTCCATGCTAGATAAAATATTATAAATAACTTTACAACATACTGCAGCCTCCAAAATTACTGTAGAGTTAATTGCACATCTCTCTCTGCCAGTATGAACAAAAACTGAATAAGATCAGCTATATGGTAGCATTTATTTTAGGGATGTCATATTTGGTTAAATTTCACGTGTTCTATTTCTCTAGTATTTCAGTGTATTTTGTTGCTCATGTTAATTTCAGTCATTCAGACAAATACCCTTAATTAATGAATCCCCCCCTGAATGGGTTTAATATGACCTCATAGGTGGTATTATACCATCAGACACTTTACCTCTCTGTCTGTACCATAGTGTGTTTTTCTGAATCATTGTTCTTTTCATGTGTAGGGTGACTTGGACCCACTGGCCTCAGTGAAGACATTGACCCTTCTCAGGTATGAAACATCAATACTAGGATAAATCAGTTGGTAAACTGTCTGCACCACTAAATTATGATCATGTTTGTAATAATCACTGAATTTCCAGCCTGTTAAGGAATCCAGTGACAAACAAGAAGCATTACAGGCTCTATGTCATCAACAAAATCCCACAGATCCGTGTGCTTGACTTCCAGAAGGTAAAGCTCAAGGTAAGTGCAAGTGAGCAGGTATATTGTGCCAATTTTTGAAAGTCCCATTTGAATATGAAGTAATGTAAGAAACAGGGCTGTTGTCCAGTCATCAGTGAAACCTGTACAGTGGTGTGCAGAAATTTGGGCAACCCTAATCAAAATGCCAGATGCTGCATGTGCACAAGAAAGTTTTGTTTTGTCTGAGTTCAGTCAGTAGCAACACATTCTCAGTTTCTCAGTTTGTGTTTCTTGGTGGTTTTTGTGGTGTGTAAATGATTTTATAACTGCCAGGTCAAAAATGACCCTAAGACAATCTTTGTTGGGGGTTTTCTCTGCTGTTAAACATAGTGGCGGGTCATTTTTGACTCTTAAGACAAAGCAAGATATTTTAATTTGTTAGTTTCAAAATAACTTTAAAAAGGAAAAAGGCCCTGTGCAAATCTTTGGAAACCCTGTTTACTTTGAACTCCTCCTTTGGCAACTATAACGGCTTGCAAATGCTTCCTGCAGCCAGCTAAGAGTCTTTCAAATCTTGCTTTTGGAATTTTTCCCCATTCTTCCTGATACCCAGCCTCTCTTCAACTTCAATGTCTGGACTGACCTTCGAACATTATCTTCTACAATTTCTTGATATTTGGTGGAATCAAACTTCTTTCCACCCGCACAATATTTCCTGTGCCCCCAGCTGCTACACAACCCCACAACGTAATGGATCCACCTCCATGCTTAACAGTTAATAAGATGTTCTCCTCTATAAATGCTTTGCCCTTTAGTCTCCAAAGATAACTTTTTGGTTGTGACCAAAAAGATCCATTTTGCTTTTGACATAGTTACAAAAGGCCTTCTGAAGGTTTTCTTTTGTATACTTCAGACGCTTCATTTTGTGTTTTTCTTGCAACAATGCCAAGTAGGTCTTTGTTGTTTGTAGTACGTTGTAGTGATGTCATGTGACTAGACCTGTGTATGCTACTCTTTTTTGCACCTCTTACTTTGACTTCAACTGTTCCAGTTTCATTTTCTGATAATGTTTCTGACAGTGGAAATAGGTCGTTTGAAACGTTGAGTTTCTTGTAGTCTTCTTGTTGGTGGAAGTGAATTATCTTGATTCTGACATCATTGGACAACTGTTGGAACACATGGTTGTTAACACCAGACAGAACAGCCACCGCAGTCAAATACTTCAGAAAGCATGAGTTATTTCAGAATAAATAGTTAAGTCCTGGAATTATATTCACCTGGCTCATTTAAGCCCTAATGAGTAAATCACCTCGGTCTGGGCCCTAGTAATCATTGTTGTGAAAAGCAATGAAGAATACTCCAAAAGGGTTCCCAAACTTTTGCACAGGGCCTTATTTTATTATTTGAAACTGTAAAAAAAAAATCAATTAAATGTAATCTTGATTTAAAGAAAAGAAATGTCATGTTTAACTTATTATTTAGAGATTGGGTTATAGCTTGTGTTCACTTAAATATAAATTGTAAAAGCCATTTTGATTAGGGGTGCCCAAATTTTGGCACACCACTGTATAGTATTTCAAGGACTGGCATGAGTTTTGAGTCATGGATCATATGTATTGGAGATGAAGGCTAAAACAGTGGCATGGACGTTGCAGAGGCTGAATTACCATTTAGGTATTACAGTGGTTATAAACAATGTATTAATAAACTCTTCCACCCTGGAATTAACGTTCTGTTGAATGTCCAATGGAGTTCTGGTGAATTGTGCATTTTCCTGCCTGGCCTTGCCCCCCTTGGATGAAAGCTCAGGCTGTAATTAATGAGTGTTTTCACTTTAACTGTGATATCATCATAGGAACGCCAGGAGGCGGAGAAAATGTTCAAGGGCAAACGAGGTGCTCAACTTGCAAAGGATATTGCCAGGCGAACGAAAACGTAAGATGAAAGTCCACATTAGACAGCAGCTCCTCAGAATCACTGGATCCTGGCTGATGGAATGGGTTAAATAATGCAAAAAATAAACACTGTCACCACCAGTCATACAGTATATCTGTGTACATCAGAATATACATAGAGAATAGATGGAATCTGTGATATATTTTTCTTTTGGTGGTATACAGTCATTTGTGACAAAACTCTAAAAATTAGTATTTCACAATGCAAGGAAATACTTCTAAAAATCTGGGATCTGCACCAAAAGTGTATCACTTTTTCCTTTCCCCAGCAAATGTGAGCAGAATGCACTTTCTTTAGAGGAGGTAATGCATCTATAAATGCCTGGGCCTTAACTCTACCATTTTAACCAGAAAGTCAGAAACGCTCACCACAGTGTTGCTCAGGATTACTGTCTGTGGACAACGTATCAGTTTATGTGACTCAAGAAAAGATACTACACATGAGATTGACTACACTGGTTGAGAGGTCAGAGAAGCCCATATGTGTCCATGTTGTCTAAATGATGTGTGTTCCTTTCAGATTCACTCCTGGGGTTGCAGCACAGCTGGAGAAGAAGAGGACAGGGCCATCTCAAGCTGATGTGGAAGCCATCAAGGTTCACTTGTTGACTTGAGAAATGTTGGCAATGTTTTTTTGGGATCTTTAGGTTTTGAGAGCTGAGCTTGAATTTCCATCCCGCTGTCATCCAAAATGTGAAATGGGTGCATGTTTGTCATTTAACAAAAAACAACAACAAATAGATGCATCTTTCTCAAGATTCACTCACTGTCTTTTTCTGAAGTTTTCAATTACATTTCAGTCTTCCTCAGAGAGTGGCATTTACTCAATTGGCATCATGTGACTTAAGTATGGAACAGGTGGTTGTATATGGTGGGAGATGGTCATTCCTGTCTCTGTTCAAAGATGGTCTCTGATGTCAGAAGTGAATGTCCTGCTTGATCTTTCTCTGGTCGTCCACTGACTGACTGACTGACTCTCGGCTGGTTTTGGTCTGGTGTTAAGACAGCCAAAGAGCATTCTTGAACAGAAACGGGTTACAATCACACTAAGACAATTCAACCAACTCCATGATTACAGAGCAAACTTCAACCCACTGAACAGTGAGATGAGGTTGAAAGCTCCAGAAAAGGCCAGTGAGTGAACCTTGGTTGAAGATTTTTTTTTTTTGTCAAACTACTACTTCAAGAATGAAGATTTATGCTCAAGTTTCAACTTTTTGTCGTATTACACTCTCAATGGTCACAATGGACTTGCTAAATGATGTAAAGTGATCCCTGAGAATAGAATTTGTCAGACCATATTAGCTGAGGTATACATGGCTGTCTGTTTTTCAGAATGCCATCGCTAATGCTTCATCGTTGGCAGAGGTGGAGAGGTTGAAAGGGATGCTGCAGGCCGGTCAGATCCCAGGCCGAGAGCTCAGACAAGGTCAGTGCAGACCAAATACTACTATATTACTACCATTGCCAGCCAATCACAGTAATAGTTTCTGAATGGAAATTTTTGGTAGTAGTAGTTGGTAGTTTTTCTTTTAAAAATGAAACTATTTGTGTGTGAGCTGTTTTTGAAGATTTTCGTCTTCAGTATGGACCAATGGGAAAAGAAAAATATAGTATAACACCAGCCTTACCCTTTAAATCATTGATTTGTTTTTCTCTTATAACCTCAATGTATTTTTATCGATGCATGGATGGATAAATATATTCATTTGTAAAATCAGGTCCTGCTGGGATGGTCGAGGAGGAAGAAGAGGAAGAGGGTGATGCTTCACAGGTGGAGGCACATATAGTTGGAGGTGCTGGAGAGGAGATGAATGAGGGAGATCAAGAGGAGGATGATGAAGACATGGATGTAGAGCAACATGTTAATGGCCCTTGAAAGCTTTTTTGTTATTTTTGGCAGATGTCTTGTGTTGGACATACATTTACCCGGGCTGGTTTTATTTTTTAAAACGAAATACATTAAACTGATTTCTTATATTTCTATGTGTGTGACCAGTTTCTTTAAGTGTTGAGCTGAAATTCCCATTCCATTGTACTTACAGGGGACTTCAGAAGCCTGAGGTGGTACAGGTTTATGTGGATTGACACTGTTGTTACACAGGGTGCTGTTCATTGTTACAGTAAGAAGAAAAGCTTTTTATGATGCAGTTGTAGAAGATCGATTGTATGTCCTGTCATAGTGTAACTGTCAGGAACAGTAAAGAACACACATTAAAACACTTGTGTTGGGTCATGGGTCATTTCATAGCTTCGAAACTCTGCACATGTGTTAAGGTAAACTAACTTCAAACAATTTCAACTTGCATCCAAGACTGAGCAGACCTAATGCCAAAACCACAGGTAATAGTTATACTAAATAGTGTCCCTTAACAGTTCCATGGAAGATGGTCTCAGCTGCTACACCCTTGTGACCTGGGTGTGGCTCCCAAGGATGGTCATTCTCATATTAGAATGGATCCATCCATACATTTTCTTGTGCTTATTCTGGGCTGTCGTGGTGGTCCCACTCTACAGCAATGCTTTCCAGCTCCTCCTGGGGGATCCTAAGGCGTTCCCAGGCCAGATGAGATAATCCTTCCAGTGTGTTCTGGGTCTACCCGGGGTTTCTTACCAGTTGGACGTGCCCAGGAGGCATCCTGATCAGATGGCTGAACCACCTTTTGATGTGAAGGAGCAGCGCCTCTATTCCAAGCTCCCTCCAGATGTCTCCTTACCCTATCCTATCTCAAAGTGTGAGCCCAGCCATCCTACGGAGGAAACTCATTTCGGTGGCTTGTATCCACAATTTCATTCTTTCGGTCACTACCCAAAGCTCATGACCATAGGTGAGGGTTGGAACGTAGATCGACTGTTAAATCGAAAGCTTTGCCTTTCCGGCTCAGCTCACTCTTCACTACAGCAATCCGGTACAACGCCTGCATTACTGCTGCTGCCGCCCCCATCCGCCTGTCCATCTCATGCTCCATTTTACTTTCACTTGTGAACAAGACCCCGAGATACTTGAACTCCCTCATTTGGGGAGGTAACTCACTCCTAACCCAGAGGGGGGCCTTCAGCATCTCAGGGCGAATCTCATCCACACCTGGCGCCTTGCCACCGAGGAGCTTCTTGACTACCTCAGAGACCTCTGCCAAGGATATGGGTGAGGCTTCCCCTGAGTCTTCAGACTCTGCCTCCTCTACAGAGGACGTGTTGGTTGGGTTCAAGAGTTCCTCAAAGTGCTCTTTCCACCTCTTAACAATATCCCCAGTCAGGGTCAGCAGTTCTCCTCCCCTGCTGAGCACAGCCTGAGCCCTGCTTTCCCCTCCCGAGTCGTCACCTAGTTTATACATTAACCATTTCTTTTAATTTTTGTTTAATGATTCTGTTTTATGGTTTCCCACATTTTTCTTTTTTCTTTTTAGACTGACTGTTTTTATTTTAGTGTTGTACAACATCAAAACCAGCTAATAATAAACTGTTCACATCATAACTTAGGGTTAGGATCAAAATAACATTTGCATCTCAAGTAAAAAGATAATTATTTACATCTAGAAACCTCTTTTGGTACAAAAACTTAAAGAAGTCAGTCAATACAAACAATGACAATGCGAACATACTGATGTTGAGCAGATATAACTGTTCACCTTCTTAGTTTAGAGTGTTCAGGATGTAAAAGGCTAGTATCCCCACCAGGAGGAAGGTGAGTCATGGACGAGTGCGGGAGAACTTGGAGAACCCCTCCCATTTGTCATTCTCCAGTAGTCATTCTTGTCCTCTCCCAGGTAATCAGCTATGATCTTTGCCATTCCCCTGTAGTTTCCGGACCCCTGTACCAGTTCCTGACCCTGCCCAGGGTCCAGCTCCGGCTTCGTGCCCTTTTGCTCTAGCACCTGTCTGGCCACCACCCCAGTAAAGGTGAAAAGGGAAACAACCCTCCACCAGTTGAAGTGTCGGTCTCCCACCAGCTCCTCTATCACCTTCCCGACGCTGGAGCAGAAGTCCGGCCCATACTGGATCAGGACGATCTGAGCAAGGGAGTGGAAGCCACCCTGGTGCTGCGTCTACATGTCCTGGGCCAGGCGCCTCATGGCAGCGGCTGACTTGTTGAGAGGTGTAGGGGCTGGTCGTGGGCTTGTGCAGCACAGGGACAGGTAGTCCTCTGCCAGGGCCATGGTCGTTCCACAGCCCGCACGATATAGTCTCTGCTCCATTAACAATCCGATGATCCGTTGTAGGTACCAGATCTGCTCAGCCTGTCAGATCTTTTTTTTTCCTTATAGTGGAAACAAGTACACAACATGTACATAACGGAACATATAATGAATAATTAAAAAAAAAAAAAACTACATTTTTTAATGTTTAACATAGTACGAGCTGTTATAGGTTTAATCGAGTGTTGAATTGAATAAATGTATTGTTTGAACTCTGCTAAAAGCATTAAAGCATGGTTTCTTACCTGTAAATATACATTTAAGGATATGGAATTTGGCCATTATAATAATAATTAATCATGTTTTCCAGGAGACCAAACAATACATTCTTCCAAAATAAGATAAAAACCTTCATAAATATTTTCAGCTACATATGTCAGTCGGGAGATTCCCTCTGTCTTAGTAATTAATACTCTGCCTCTTCAGGAGAGATATCTTAAAGCCATTGGTTTAATTTTCTTTGAGGTTTGTTTTTTTTTTGCATAGCAGGATTCTCCTCTGTTGATCCTTAGTACTTAATATCCCTAAATATTGTACCTAGTTTTTTATTGGAATATTATAAAGTACATATCTAGAGCCCTCCTTAATGTCCATTCACACTTATTTATATTCAAGTACAGACCAGAGGCCCTTGAGAATTCCCTGATTACTTTAGTGACGAGAGAGATTTGGTTTTCATTTTGCAAAAATAGTGTGGTGTCATCTGCCAGCTGAGTTATGATTCATTATTTACCGATAAGAGAATTACCTTTCACAGCACTAGATTTAATATGGTCTGCCAAAAGCTAAGTCACTAACAGGAAGCGGTCCGGTGAGGTGGGGTAACCCTGTCTAAAGCCTCTACACAGATTAAATCTAGAGGATGTACCACCCATTATTTTAACAGAGCTGTTACTATTCTTATAAAGAGTTTTAATAGCTGTAGAGAAATAATTACCAAAGCCAAATTTCTTTAAAGATTGTAAAATGAACGGATGCCCCACTGTATCGAAAGCTTTATAGAAGTCTAAAAATAAAACTAATTGTGGTTTCCCACGGTAAGGAAATGCAGCACGAGGCCAACACGTCATCCTAACGCTGTTCTGTGTGTTTAGCTAGCCAGTTCTAGCCTCCATGGTTATAGCACATATGGTTGACATACGAAGGAGTCGCCACCACGACAAGTAACTTCAGAGCCGATAACGTTTGCTACTCAGCACGGGAGATAGGTTTTCGTGTTCTAAATAGACAGTGCTTAATTTAGTCTGAAATGGATGATGTGGACATTACAGATGTCAATGACGGCGACTTGCCTTATCGGGTGGAGAAGGCGCCCCTCAAAAACCAGGATCTAAATTCCCTGAGCTTAACTGGTAACTTGACATGATAACAAGACCAATTTCTCATGTTGGATTACGTCTGATTTAACAACGAAACGAGTGTCTTTAGTAACCATAAACGTTAGCATGCTAGTAGTTAGCACTGTTTTGAAATAACGTTACACTCAGTTGCTAAATTAATTTAGTTGAGTTTTACCAGTTTGATTAATCGTAATCCCAATGTAACGTTATCTTGTGAAACTAGTTAATGTTAAGGTTAAGGTTATCACTGTTTGAGGCTCAACAAACCAAAAGTAATTACGATGTCAAATCTAATAACGTGCTTCTAGCTAATTCACTTTTCTTTCCTTCAATATAGCGCAGTTGTCGGTAATATATTACTCTGTTGCTTAATATATATTTGTTTAATGAAAAGGTGTTAATTCCTGTTTCATACGTTATTTAACATCATGAACTCCTTATTGTGAGAAACATAATTGCATCGGCATATCTGGTTAAACTGTATTAAAATCAACAGTATTCCACATTCTATAGTCTAGTGAATATGACCATCATTATGGGTAAATATCATATTCATTTATGTAAGTAGAAGAGCCAGAAACCCTCCTTAACTTAGTTTGTTATTGAGTTCAAGAATTATTATCTCAGTTTTTCTTATATTAACCAATATTTTTCTGTCATCCCATCTTTTTATTAATGTGATCTGGCTTATTAACCAGTTAATCTATTTATATCTTGTATGTCAAATAAAGTCGTTTTAAAACAAGAAACATGATGTGTTTGCTCTCGCCTCCGACAGTAGGAGAGCTTCTGTCCCAGTATGGATGGTATCTGCTGGTTGTGACTGTGCTGGTCTACCTGCTTATCCAGCACCTGAGCAAGAGGAGGTCCAGTCAGAGCCACCGCAGCTCACCCCCACAAACACCGCAAGGTCAGCCCCAGCACTCACCAATACCTGTTTATAAACCTGGTACAAAGTTACAAAGGTCAGATCAGTAAAAATATGAGTCCATGGAATCAAAAACGAATTCCATAATGGAGAGGTCCACTGTAAGTACAATGTGGGGCTGAACAATATTAGTAAAAATAACACTACAGTGTTTTTGTTTTTTGCAGTATACTTAATAGTAGTTCCAAAGAAGCTCCATAGTTTTATCAGATATATGCAGCTGTTAACTACTGTAGGTCAGATAGAAAGAAGCATCCTGTGTAATAATTATACTGATAATAAAACACTGTTTCTGGAAAGAGATGGGTGAATATTGTTTTGGCCTCGCCATTAAAGGATAGGTTTGGATTCTTTTCAGGTCTGTCCAACCAGCAGTCTAAAACCCAAAGATATTCAATTTACAATCATAAAAAATAGAGAAAAGCAGCAAATCATTACATTGGAGAAGCTCAAACTACACAGTATTGGCGTCTTTTCTTAATAAATGACTCCAACTATTAATCATCAAAAATTTCGTTGATTAATTTAATGTCTATTAGCTATCGGCTAAGAGTTTGTTCATTGCATTCACTGCTTATTAGTGAAAGATAAATGTCATGATTTTTTTTTATAAAGATGCTGCGTTAGTGGCAAGAAAACAAGAGGCCATGGAAGCAGCTCGGAGAAAGATGCAAGAGGAGCTTGATGCCAAAGCAGCCATCTTCAGAGATAAACAGAAACAGGTGCAGTAGTGAAATAGAAATGTTTGAAAGAAAGATGATGGACTGTCCATGATGTCAAACCTGAACTGAATGTGTGATTTATTTTGTGAACAGCAAGAGGAAGAGAAGAGGAGGCACAAAATAGAGATGTGGGAAAGTATGCAACAGGGAAAGAGTTACAAAGGAGCTGCAAAACAAGTGAGTTTGATCATCTATAACTTTGTCTTTTACCACAGTTACTTTAATCTGAGGCTTTGCTCGCTATTGTGGACACATTTTAAAATAACATTAACATTTCAAACAGTATTGAACAGGATTAATTTTATTCTGAAAAAGCTAGTGTCCAAACTAGCTATTCAAATAATTTGCTAAAAGTTCACCATCCACACAAAAGACCAAAATGATAGAAAAATAATTAAATTTCTTCTTTTTACCTGTCTTTCAGTTGGTAAACAACAAAACTCCTCACTGACAGGGATGTAATGATACAGTCTGCTCAAATTTCAATTTGGTTCATTCATTCAGAGTCAGTGGTTGAATACATACATGCTACTTTTAATAACAGATTGACTTAAACTCATGTCAGTGAAAATTCCTTATTTATTCCTCTTGACAGAGATAAAATGTGCAAAAAGAGTGTTCTTAGTTTCTCCATTTGTAGTTAGTGCAAAATGAAATCTTTAATGTCATCAGCCTTAGCGAGTAGTTTCCCACACAACAGCAGAATACAGATTAAGGAGTTGGTTAGCTTGCTGAGGAGTAGGAGGTGTGCGTGCAGCTTGTCGTCCACAGCTCTTTAGCTGTGGCTGCTCTTTCTTGTTCCATTACTCCCTGCAATATTTAAAACTGATCTGCTGGCACAATAAAAGCCCCCCCCGTGTTTCGCCAGTTAAACGTTTTTAATGTAAACTAGCTGAGTGTGATTTTGTATAGTTGACCACACAACTGTTGTCACTGACATACGTCCCTGTTTCTGCTATCAGCCAACTACTTGAGTATAAAATAATGATTTGATTAAAGGTTGTAAAGGCTGTTAACCAAGGCTAACCACATTCACACACATTGCTGTGGTCATGGTCTGAGTCCCTCACTGTAGTATCTGATTGATGTGTATCACTGCAGACCACAGAAGAGGCCAGCTCATCAACAACAGTGCTAAAACCAAAGACTGACAAGAAGCCGCTTCGCAGTGCAGGTATGTACTTCACAGGACAGATGCTGAACTACAGTCAGCACACACTGAAGCTTTAAATATTCAGCGCGGTAGGAGGTTGATGTGGGGTTAATTTTATGCTGCTAGTTCGTCCTTTGTGATTTTCAGCGTTTTTTTCACTTAAAACCAGACTGAACAGCAGTGTGCCATTGCCCTCTCTGGTTGAAAGTTTCAAGCCCGTTTCACCTTTGATCACAGCCCCAGCATCACTGATGGGTGTGGTCAGAAGTGTGCTCTATTGCACCTGTAACCACACCCAACAGTGATGTCACAGTGTACTGACACACCCTGGAGTACACCGCTACATCACTGCAGAAAGGTGAGAAGTTAAACCACTGGAGATTTTCAGGAAATGTTACAGGACCATAAAGGTTTGCATGTTTTAAGTCAAATAACTACTATCTGCTTACTCCCTCCATTAGTGCCAGTCATTTCCCAAAGCATGCAGACATTTTTTAGATTTTGTACTATTTTGAAGAATTGTTTTCAAAATGAAATGTTCAGGGGATACACCCACCTTAAAATCCAGTGCTTTGCCTGCCAAAACATACGCATTTATAACTTTTATCCTCAGACTAATTTCCATGGCTGAGACATACATTCCTTCTGTGTAGTTCCGTGTTGGCTCAGTTAGCAGTCCTTGACAGAAGGGAAACACTGCATGCATGCGTGTGTGCGTGTCTGTCCTGTACCAGCACTCTGCATTCTGTTCTTATGTGTGTGTTTCAGACTACAATCCCCTGACTGGACAGGGAGGAGGCTCCTGCTCCTGGAGACCTGGCAGGCGAGGGCCATCATCTGGTGGATGAGGTTAAAGAATGTTAGAGACGTTGGTCTGTATGACCTTTGACCTCTGGCATCCTGATGTGCACACTGACTGACTGAACCAAGCTGACAATGTCATTAAGCCCACTCTTTTATTAAGATTTTTTTTTTACTTGCTCCATTCTTCTAATGGGTGTTGATCTATTAGCGTCATTAATAGCACCTGCTATCCTGTTTAATTTTCTCCCGTTTGATTTCATCTACTGTTATTTACTCTTTAATCGATCTTTGCTGCTGCCTCGTTACGCATCAAGATAATGTGATTATCATGAATAATGCTGTTAAGGGGTAAATGCATTTTGGAATTGAAAGCTTGTAATGAAGCCATTCCTTTAAACGGTACGTAACCAGTAGGTTTGGCTGATGAATTTCACAGTCAGTGTGTTTTCTTTTTGATATATATTAATATGTTTATCAGTGTGTACCACTATAGCTTTATAGTTGATATTACTACAACAGCTGTAGCTGGTGGACAGATGGTTAATTACAACAAATAGTAGATTCTGATTATATAGATACAAACATTTTGATCTATCAAATTGTAAGGAGGCTATGTCTATACTGTTACACACATTTTTATGCAATAAAGATATGGTCACCTGGAGTTTGTATTTATTCAGCTGGGAATCCGCAAGCACCTGCAGGTGGTGTGAAGGTGCAACATGCTGGGTGCGGCCTTCATGTACTTAAGCTTTACTTAAACTTTATTTATCCAGGAAGTCTCATTGAGACCAAGATCTGTGAACAAAGTACACATATACAACATCAAAACAAGACAAGTAAGTCACAAAACACACCAGGACTGGATTACCAACCGTCCAAAGCGGGCAACTGCACTGGGCCCCTGGACTCAGGGGCCTAAAAGCGTCAGGTTGACAAATCGTTTGTGATAGTTTGAAGGTGCCCTGTGGTGTCTGTAGACAGTTACTGTTTACATTGTGTGTATCCTTGAGGTCTAACATACATGTTGAATGCATTTCCTTCCACAACAAACATTTGCAAAGCTGATTTTTCTTAAAAGTTTGAAACTTGCATTGTTTATATGCATGTTTACTAGCTAGCAGTTTTCTTTTTTTCATTGCCTTTGGCACATTTTTGCACTTTTTTGATGCGCTACTGCCACTTGTAGATTAAGTAGAATAATGAGCATCCACACGCAAAAAATTGCTCCATTGTGTTACTAGTGGTCAAACATTCCACAGGACAACTTTAAACAACTGCTAATTTGTTTCTGAATTCTGACAGCATTAAAGCACAATGTGGACTGAAATGATAAGGGCGTTAAGGCAGGTCCTGCATTATTACCTAATCTGGGGGCCCCTTCTTGTAGAGGAGCCAGAATGAGTAAGAAACCAATTAAAACCATTACAAATATTATTCATATTGACAGTCCCTCAGAGGACAGAGGAAGTTCCATGAAAAGTTCAAAACCAACAATGTGTTGGTCTGTCTCTCAGTACTTTCTGACTTCCCCAACCATGTCTGTGACTCAGCCCTAAGCCCTTTGTAGTGACGATGTAAACCTTAAAAAACAGCTCACCTTTAAAAAAGGCTTTTCCTCAAACAGCTGGACACTTTTTATCAAATGTTTCTCGAACAGGATGAAATTCTGTTTTGTTCTATCAGATTAATAAACATTTGGTGCTCTAGTGAGTATTTTTGGCAGCAGGACAGTGTATGTGGGATTGAGTCAAAATAAACTACAGTGTGCGTTCATGGTAATGAAGGAACATGTCGCCCAGTGCAACAGTGTGGCTCATTGATGTGTTTTTAATCATGTTTGGACACCAATGGAGCTCTATGGCACAGACAAATAAGCTATATCAGCTTGGATACACACACAGTACTTTTTATAGGATCAATTAATTACTGGTTTAGGTCTGCACATGGGATTTGTTGATAAGAAGAAAAATATATAATACCACCAGTCTTATTCTTTAAATGCATGTGCTAGCAGGTATGCAGACAAGTGAGACCCACTTCTGAGAAATGCCAACACATAGTACACGTAACGCACACTTAATGTATATTTACCCTGATTCTCTTTCGAGTATAGTATGGTCGGCTGCTCCACAACAGTCTAGGTGATGGTGATAATTCACCTACTCCGAGAGTCCCAGTTGCTTTGTAGTCTTTATATCCTCTGCACTTTGCAACACACTCATAACCCCTGCATGTCCTTTGAGCTTCCTTTAAACACTTGTTTGTACCTGACAGTTTGTCAGAGACTTAAGGCTAGTTTCCTCTTGGTTTGTTTTGGAGAGCTATTGATGTTTATGGATTTTAAAGCTTAAGTCTTGATCGAGGCAGATGCGGTCGAGGCAGATGACCGCCCACCCAGAGCCTGTTTCTGCTTGAGGTTTCTACCTGTTAAAAGGGAGTTTTTCCTTGCCACTGTCGCATAGTGCTGCTCATGGTGGGAACTGTTGGGTCTCTGTAAATATAAAGAGTCGGTCTAGACTTGCTCTATTCGAAAAAGTGCCCTGAGATAACTTTCTTATGATATGGCGCTATATAAATAAAACTGAACTGAATTGAATTAAGGTCCTTACAATGGAATAATCAAGGATGGCTCTTCAAACACATTTGTAAAACATTTTGGATGAGCTTAGTAGTATGAAACACATGAAAATATTTTTCAGTCTGATCATTAACCCAGTAAATACATAATATTCTTGCAAAGTTCCCATTAAGCACCTGTGTCTTAAGCGCAATCAAATATGATTTGCTGGTTAATACCCAATACACTTTTATAACAAATAACTAATAGCTGTTCCTCTCTTTTTGTTAGCTCTGATCAGAAATGACAGTATTAGCAAAGAGCAAGTTCACACACTGATTGATATAATAAAACAAGTGAAACTGTTAAAGGTGATCTTAAGAAAGTGTCCATAATCTTGAAGATAATGGCTCATTATTTTATTTTCCTCAAGACTAAAGAGACTCATTTCAAGATGGTTGTTATATACAGAGAAGGTTTCTGCTGCTTAAAACATTTAAATTGGTTGTCCTGTTCCCTTTGTATCCTTAGTCATCTTTTCCCAGTCCTTGGTTACCCATTTTGGTTAGATTTACACTTGGTTTGTTTCTAAAACAAACAACACATTGAAATTAACTTGTATTGCCTTTTAAATTGTAGTGACCTATAGTAAACCCAGTAAGTTTATGGCTTCTAGCCTGTACAGTGAGATCAGTTCAAATGGGCTAGATAAGGTTGAGTGTCCTTGCACTTGAAGATTTAATAGCTAGTGGCTACAAGTCAGTTGTCACAAATGAACCTGACATATAGCAACGGCTGGGGCCGTTCTGTTTGGAATTTTCATGTTCTCCCCGTGTCCGCGTGGGTTCTCTCTGGGCTTCCTCCCACCATCCAAAGACATGCAGGTTGGGTTAACTGACAACTCTAAATTGCCTATAGGTGTGACTGTGAGTGTGAATGTTTGTTTCCATTTGTCAGCCCTGTGATTGACTGGATGGATACAGCAACAATATGTAAATAACATAATACTGGAGAACTGGATTGTGACAAAGGGGCCCTCTAAATGACAGATCAACAAGATGACATAATAATGAAGAACCAGTGTTACCAGAGTTGACTGACATCCTATATAATCAGATCCTCGAACCATGAATGCACACACGTACAGATATATAAACACACACACACACACACACACACACACACACACACACACAGAGTGCACAGTATGGCAGAACAAGTGAGCAAAGTCCACAGAGGACTGGAAGAATGTCTTTGTCAATAACATATTGTGACTGTTGTGTTTTCAACAACTCAGAAACAAGCATAAAAACCTTCCACTTGTCTGGAAACATAAACACAACAAACACAGTTTCGCCTGACACTGACGGGTTGCTCTAGACGACTGCAACCACATGGGGGAGCTCGAGACCAGAGAGCTGGCCGAGCGACTTGCTGCGTAAGTGGACTTGACAATACTTTTTTGTGATGTATTCTGTCATGCTGCACAAGATTAGACGCATGTAATGTGGCAACACAACAAAAAAATCCTTTATATCTTACATATAAATAAGAAAAAATATAACACGTGTTTGCATTATATAATCCATCTTTACACGTTCACAATACATTTCTTAGTTGTTTCACGGGACTCCTTTCTAATGTTCAGGTTGTGCAGTTTTTTCACAGGTCTGGGCTTTATTTTAATTTCTGCTGTCCAGTTTAGCTTTCAGGGCGCTACTACTTGGTAAAGCAGTGGCCGACCATATTAAATTATGGTGTTATAATGATTATTAAAGTAATATTAGTAATTAAAAATAGTATAATAATAGTAATTACATTTAAATTAAATTGAATAGTTAGTATAGTAATAGGCCTAATTCATATTCTCAATTATAAATATTAGTGACAATTATAGCTATTATTATTATTGTTATTGTATTGGTGTTGCTGTTTATTATAAAATCTTTAATAATTGTCAGACAGAGCAACCCCAGTTTATAGACATAGTGTGGGCCTGTGTTGGGGGATTTTCCCATATAACTTGAACGCAACATCGTCAGTGAAGTGGGAGGAGCTATTTCGGGCGCCCCTGGTTCCGGAAGTTAAAGTCCCATGATACGTGACCATACATCTTATAATAGATCCATGATCCATGTACATGGCTCAAAGTTGGAGCTCTTCTACGACTTGGATCGGCATGGAACTCTCCCGGTTAAATCATCAGTCCAAAATATTAACAAATGCGTGAGAAAATATTTGGCACAAGCTTGTGACATAAACATTTTTTGGGGAGAAGTTAACTACGACTCCCAAGGGGCATTTCGGCAAGAAACATCCAATCACTGATCTTTAAGATTATGCTATTGAAAGAACAGATTTTTTAATCTTCATTTTAAATCAATTCATTTTTAGTTTCGGCAACTATGGCGCCGCGTTTTGTTAACAACTGCAACGAAGTGTTTTGAATTCACTGCCCCCCCCCCCCAACACACACACACACACACACTTCGCAACTCTGCCTCGAATGGATTCACCCAGTCAGCCAGTCAGAGCGCTTCTACGGAAATTGCGTTGGCTCAAACCACTGTTAAACCCTTCTCGTTCAGCGATTTCGACAGTCCTACATTCTTCCGATGGAGAGATAATGACGAGAATGGGGCTGCTATTCAAGGCAAAGAAAAAGACTGCTGCACTTGTCGATCGGCGTTGAAGTTTGCTGATGGTCGATAGCGACGGACAGCTTGATGATCAGCGGGAGTAGCGACAGAGAACGGTTCAGGTGGCGGTTTCAAGGAGACTGCTGTGATGCTACGTAGGCAACTGGAAGAAAAGGGCTTTTCTACCATGAGAGAGTGTGTGTGAGCCCAGTTTTCTGGAGACACAGGAGTTCTACTCATCCGGTTTTTGTTGATTTATTTCATTTTTTTATTTTGTGTATTGGTTATTTCATTGTTTTTACAGACACGCTGTTTTATGATACAGTGAGGATACAAAGCGAGCTGGTGAACTTTTGGGGAATGGCAGGTCGAAGCCGAAGAGCATGGTTTAGTGTTCTGTTGGGACTGGTTGTCGGGTTCACACTGGCTTCCAGACTCATTTTACCCAAGGCGACCGAGTTGAAGAAAGCTGGACAAAAGCGTAAAGCAAACCCTGCCGGTTGTGGGTTGAACGGGGGTCTCAGAACGGAATACGGGGGAGTACTATGGCCACCGCAAGATAACGGTTCACCGGCGACCGAGAAACCTGGCTCCAGGTCCAATAATTTCCTGTTCGTTGGTGTCATGACTGCCCAGAAGTACCTCAACAGCCGAGCCGTGGCGGCTCATAGGTATGTGATGTGTCAGAATGCTGCCTTTCCTACAAATTAACCGTTCAGCTTTCTTTTAAATGGAAGGTAACGGTCCACCAATCTCACTTTAAAACTGTAGCACTTTAATGTGGCCTGCTTTGTAAGCTTACCTGGAGGTACATGGGCCGATAAAAAACACTTTTGAATTCGGTGCACAGGCCTTTTTATGAAGTAGGCCTACATTTATTTGGTAGCTAGCTAGCAGCAGTTATTTCTACCCATTTTCAGATTTTGTCATTGATCTATTTATACAGTATTTTATTTTTGAAAATGAATTCATAAGAAAATACAAAATGGTACCAAATTAGGTACTGCGTGGTATATCATAGTGTACTGATATGCTGAAATTACTAGAACAGCCTGGTGATTCATCTTAAGTTATGTTATACCAGGTAACTGTTAGCTATGTACTGTAAATTGCAGTTAAAACCGCTTAACATCCAGTTCCTCCTTTTTATGTTACCTTAAGTAGCTTCAATGTGGGTAAAATAATTTTATTCCACTTTGTCTGACAGTATCAGAAATATTGTGCATCATCTTGTGCCTTTTCATTGAATCTATTAACACTGAGAGAAATATTCAAATCCAAGACTCCGTGTTTTTTTTATGGCTGCACTATGACATCAAATAGAAATATTCTGCATGTCTGCTGGATCCTTTTAGACACACTTCTCCAAACTCCAGCTTGACAGATTTGGTATCTTTAGAAACTTTGGAATAGGAATACAACTAACAATTATTTGCATTGTCAATCAGTCTGATTATTTCTCCAGTTTATCAATGAATCATTTAACAGAAAATGGAGAAATGCCATAATCAAAGTCTCCCAGAGTCCTAGGTGACATCTTCAAATGTCTTGTAGAAAAGGCTTCTACAATAAACGTTTAGCTGAAGGATCTGATGATAACCTAGTTTGGTCTTCATGACTGTTGGAACATGCAGGAACACAGTGTAGTATAAAAAGACCAGTGTCCACTTCAATGTCTGCATCAATTTTGTGGCATCTCCTGCCCTTTAATCAGCACAGCTGTCTACAGCAGCTGCGTTACAGCTCACTTCACTTACACTTTGTGTTTGTAACGGTGACCTGAAGCATATTTTTTACGCTTTTTTTCTTTGCTTCTGACTTACGTGCTTAAGTACTGTAATTGTGTATTGAGAGGTGAGTGCCACATAGTCCACAGCAGTACAGTGGCTGAATGTATACAGTGTGACACTGACGGACATTTATACATTTATATAGCGCTCTTATACAAAGTGCTTTACAAGGTTCACCCATTCATACTCACACGCCGATAGCAGCAGCTTACCACGCAGGGTGCTGGCCAACCATCGGGAGCAATTTGGGGTTCAGTGTTTTGCTAGGACACTTCGACATGTGGACAGGAGGGGATCGAACTACCATCCCACAGCTACCTCCTGAGCCACAGCCGCCCCTTTGTAGACAAGAGGTTTCACTCCTGGGCCTATGAAGACATGAAGGTTTAGCATGTACACTGCTTTTTAGATAGAAATATCAATTTACTACCATATACTACTAAACAAGCTAGGGCATTTCTAATAATGTTGAAAATGAGAAGTAAGGCTATATTGTGCACAAGAATAAATGTAGTAGAAGTGCTGTAATTTTTGACATGGCACTGGCATTGTCGCCTGGACTGGTATGACAAACCTGATCAGAATTTCTCAATAGAACATTTTCCAGAAAGCCACGAGGGTCTGTGTGACGTAAATTTCATCAGCTGCTCATGTCAGTGTCCAAAATTTATGACCGTGCGGTCTGTAAGCACCTAAAAGCACCAACTGCATGTGTGTGGACCACATCTGCGTACACAGAGACCCAGTAGTATCTAGTAGTAGTATGTACAGAATCATGAGCATCCCATGTCTGCTTGTTTCCTGTTTCTGCAAGTTGTTACGTGTTACAAATAATACCACTTAGCTGTTATCTGACCTTTTTCTGACTCCATCCATTTCTGTGTCTGTGTGTTTACAGGACGTGGGCACAAACAATTCCAGGTCGCGTGGAGTTCTTCTCCAGCGAGGGCTCTGACACCACCATACCCATTCCCATAGTGGCTCTGAAGAATGTGGATGACTCGTACCCACCCCAGAAGAAGTCTTTCATGATGCTCAAATATATGCATGACCATTACCTGGACAAGTACGAGTGGTTTATGAGGGCAGATGACGATGTCTACATCAAGAGTGAGAAGCTGGAGAGCTTCCTGCGCAGCCTCAACAGTAGTGAGGCTATCTTCCTGGGCCAAACAGGCATGGGGGCCCGGGATGAGCTGGGGAAACTGGCCCTGGAGCCTGGGGAGAACTTCTGCATGGGGGGGCCAGGGGTCATCATGAGCCGCGAGGTCCTCAAGAGGATGGTTCCCCACATCCGAGAGTGTCTACAGGAGATGTACACCACCCATGAGGACGTGGAGGTGGGCCGGTGTGTCAGGAGGTTTGCCGGGGTCCAGTGTGTCTGGTCCTATGAGGTAAGGAGAGAGAGAGACGTAAGGCAAATATACTGCGTGAGGTGAAAGGGACACGTGCACGTCGGGGTTCTTAAAAACAATTAGAGGATAGTTATTGTAGTTTGGCCCACTTAACAACAGGAGTCATTATTCAGTCAAATCTGAACACAGATACATATATTTTTAGATTCAGTGTGGTTTACATACCATTATTTCCTATATCCGCTGTAAATACACATCCATAAATCCGCTTAGAAATCGTAGAAAAAAGACACTTATAATGCCAGCACTCAGCACTTGCCCGCAGCAAGTTTTCTTCAGTAAAGAAGTAATCCAGTGATAGTCGTCATGTGCATCCATGGGTACATTACAAACAGGAACTGCTAACCGCTAATTCTGCATACTTTTAATGGTACCAATTTGCAAAATGGTAAACAAATATAGGCTAAAAACCAGCTCACAGCTAAATAGTAACAGTAGTACACAGGGTTTGTCTGAAGGCAGCCCACAGTGTCAGAATTTGAAAACCCCTGGTCTCCACAGGGAGGAGACAGTAGTGGGGAGATTCTTGTGCATTGTGCTTCAGTAACCATCAGGAGGATGAGAAACCACACTGATAGTGAATTCCATCAAAGTACAGATACTGTAGGTGATAATTGCCAATTTCCCGTTCACAGCTCATTCTGTGCTGGGGACTTAAAGATACTTGTAGCTAATGCAAACCATTCAACAGTTTAACTGCCACATCATATGCCTGTAAATGACATGCTCATTTCCCTTGCCTTGATCCAAGTCATGTCTCTGTGGTGGCTAGCTACATGCTGGGTCACAACTCATTATACAGGGAATTTTATGTGGATTATAAAGCAGTGTAATTCAACACCACCACGCCGTCCAAACTTGAAAATGATAATAGAGTTGAATCAACATCATTCTGACACAGTGTCGACAAACGTGAACATTAGAAGCTTCAGAATAAGACGATTTACTGCAGGATTGTAGTATGCTGTTCTGGTGTACTATGGTAATAAATTGGTAACTCCGTATAGTGAATCATGAATTTGTATGCAGCTACAATGGTTCATCAGGAAGTACAGTGAGCAACATGATGAGAATAATTGTGTTACAGATGTCGTTTAACAGAAGCTATAACAGAATGCTGCTCTGAATGAGAATGTCTCTCCTAACCATTATGGAGAATTAAATTCTTCCTGCCACATTGGAGCCCGAGAAGTCCCTCAGGGACCCCTGGTGATCTTTGGACCAACTTTGTGTTTGTTTTTTTGTATTAAATATAGTCATCCACCTTGAAGAAAGATTATTCTCAAGCAAAGAGAAGAGATGCTTTGTACCAGATTGAGCTACTGCAGTCTCTTGGCTAGTAGACACAATGTATGTGTATATGGATTAACAGGGTCTGCTTATGTCATGGTATGTTATGTGTTCAGTAAGGTCACATATCAGTCAGTGAAAATAGGGCAGGTTTTAGAAGATTTTCTTCTGACTGTAGTGCACCAATCTGCTTTAGACATGATTTTCTTCAAAGCGGCTGTCAGAATTGGGTACATTTGGCTAACATACATTTGGCTGCTAACATCAAAAGCTGAGCAATCAGGCCCTCTGGTGCCATTATTTTGAGTACAGCAAATTGTACATTGCAGCTTGGTAAAAGCTGTTGTCCAGTTTTAAATGTTATTTCTTCGCTGGTTAGAAGTGTGTCTTTTTGACTTGGAATAAGAGAGCAAACACAGTTTGTTTTAATCTCTGTGTAACTGAATTATGACCAGTTGTAGGTCGTCATAAGGTCGCAGTGATCCTTGTTTTTGTGTGTTGGCCCTGACCTGAGGGCTGACCTTTGACCTGACTCAGTTTACAGAATAGCATTCTATTAGCTGGTATACTGTGTCCTGCATGCACTGCTGTGTGATGTTTACACGACAAGGTTTTGATTTGTTTAGATAGAGGCTCGATTAAGTAGTTCGATTGCTTACACATAAAAAACTTAAAACACACAATACTCACAGCTGAGACACACAATTACAAACAAATATTAAATTCAAATCAGTCTGCATATAATATCAATCAATGGTGAAAATAGCCTCAATTGTCATCTGTTCCGTTCAGACATTAAAGTGAATATGCTGTGAGCTTCTTCATCATTGTGAGGTTTTACTGTAGTTCAGTTCTGTTATTCAGGCAGGCAGCTGAACTGGTTTCACTGTGCCTGATGGATTGTATGGCATTCAGTCATTGTTGAGACTTGTGCGAGTGTTGTCATTGTTGGCCATGAGAAAAGTTATTAAGACAGCACCGCTAACCAAATCAACCCACCACAGCGGCCCCATGTTGGGACAGAGATATGAAAGAAATGCTGCAGCTTCGTCATCAGATGAGTGTGTTTCTATGTGTACTCTGGTTTAGTGTTCACTCAAACCAGCCTGTTCTCTGACATGTCCAGACATGGCTGTACCATAGATCTGTTGCTCATATGACCGGTGTTCACATGAATCGGAGCCCTCTGAAACTAATGTAAGTTACACAGTAATGTGAAGGTTTAATGAAGTGGCTGTATGAGATGACATGTCCTTTAATGCAGACTCCAAGGTAGAACTCTCAAATGTTGTAGTGAGCATAGGAGATGTAGTAGTGGCTAAACAGTATATAGTACAAATTATATTGCTAACTGCCAAGTTATCTATACAAACATAACCAACATTTTTATGGGGCAAGCAAAATGTCTTTATCCTTTTGACTAAAGTTCACAGTTGAGATGGAATGCATGTCTAAACATGGCTGTGCCATAGATCTGTTGCTCATATGACCGGTGTTCACATGAATGAGAGCCCTTTGAAACTAATGAAAGTTACACAGTAAAGTGAAGGTTTAACGAAGTGACTGTATGAGATGACAGCAGATTTAAATCTGTGAATGATAAAAGATGTCTTTGTCATGTGCTTGTCATGTGCTGTTCTGTCAGACACAATGAGGAAATGGAGTAGTGATGTGCAATTTGCCTTTTTTATGTCCTTTAATGCAGACTCCAAGGTAGAACTCTCAAATATAGTAGTGGGCATTTACAATACAAGCATAACCAACATTTCTTATGGGGCAAACAAAATTTCTGGCTTTATCCTTTTGACTAAAATTTACAGATAGAAGATAGCAACAGAATGCTCCTCATTAACTCCTCTCATCGTTATGGACTGTATTTTATCATGTACAAGGTCACAGCACGTGCCTCTAATGTATCTAATATATCAAGCAGTCTGAATCTGAAATCTTACAAACTTTTTACTTCCACCATGGCATCTCAGAAAGTGCACCTTTTAATGTATAAAATGTAAAGGTACTCAGTGTTCCACCTTAAAACACAAGGGAGGGATGAACAATTACTGAGCAGCATTTGGCAATGTAGTCAATGTAGTTAAAATCTTTTGTACAGAATTATATCCCTGAACTATAAACTACATTATACAATATTTATACATTTGTCATGCTTTTTCATTTTTTTTCTTGTAATTTATTATTACTTAACATACTTATATTGTACAGTTACTGCTAATGTGTTGTTAAAAATGTATGTATTATTAATAATCCCCCACAGATAACCTCATACCCGGGAGAAACACTGGAACGTATCAGTAATGAAACCACATATGCTAATTTATCGGGTTAAAACGCTGACAAAGACTAGACAACATGTGAAACATCCTCTACGAAATGCACATATACACATTGCAAACGGACTTACACATTTCTTTTGATTTCTTCACTCTCCAAAATTTTAGTTTTTCTACTAAATCTCCTTAATCAGTCTCTACCAGCATGTAGACTGTATACCTTGTGTGCCACCTGGTAAGATTTGTTGGTTAATTTGGCCTCATTGCTTTCTATCACAGCACATAAAGAGGCACATGTGCTTCTACTGCAAACACAGGACATGACAGGTGGCGGAGGGTTGAAACCTGACTGTGTACCATGTGTATCTCTGGAAATCTCACTATTCATTTCCATTAATAGCTATTTTAACCAGGTAATAGTTCAGTACGCTTTGATTCAGAAAGGTGTGGTTCAGGTAAATTTAAGACAGCAACATGGTCATTAAAATTATGTCCTTGTCTCTGACCTTTGACCATTGTGAACATGAGGTACAGCTTTAGTAGCAAGGCTAGTAGAGGGTGGCCGGCCTTCCACAGTGTGTAAGGCCTCATCTTTCCCAGTGTGTGTTATATGAGTTTGTTGCCATGGTAGCCATGTCCTGCTGTAGTGATGGAGAGTTGTGGAAGAAACAGTCTCCTCTCAAACACGAGAGCAGCAGCTTAACAAAAATAGTTCTATAAATAGAACCACAAAATGGTTCTTTTGGTCCTGTCACCATAGCGTGGTAGCCTCACAGGGTGAAGGGGCCTATCTCAGCATGCATTGTACCAGAGGCAGGCAACCCTGGATAGGGTGCTGATCTATCCAGTGTCTTTGACTGTCATTGCAGCAACTGCTGAATCATCTGCTCAGTGTTGGTCGGCCTGGTGAGGCTGTTTCCAAACAACTGACTCCCCTCATAAGGCCAAAAGCTGTGTTCTCTCCACTCTAAGTCATATGACCCCATCAGCTCAGATCAAGGGCAGAGTCTTATGTTTTTAAATACAAACTTAAGTCGTTCTGTAATTTATCATCATCTAGGTGGAGCTCCCTCCATCCTTTTGAAAACAGAAATCCAAAATACTGTATGCCATAGTCAGATTCACGATGCATATTGATGGTGTAAGTCACAGGGCAGAAAAGTATAGAGAAATCTTAGAGAAAACTAGAGAGTGTACTGACATGCTCAGGAGGTCAGTGACCCATCAGTGCCGTCTCACAGTGGGTTTCCCTGGTTTTTCTTCTTTTTAAATGTTTTTTTCTGGTTTCAGTGCTTCAGCTCTCAGAGGGCATATATTTCTAAATCAGTCAGACTTGCTCATGCTAGACCAATACACAGGAAGTGAGCCACCCACACTCACGAGCAATGCCTCAACATGCTCTTATCTCTCTGACTGTTTCTCAACCCAACACCCTTCCCCGGCCCTGTCACTCTCTCTCTCTCCCTCAGTAGAGTTAAAGTGTGAGAAACCACTGGTTCTTAAAGCATTTTTTCTCCACTGTAAATTCCCAATGCAGTGTGTCTTTTTCTCAATGTTCCCCAACATAGTAGCATAGGAGTCCTTTGGATACATGAACAATACTAGAGGTTATGTTCTGACCATCACTTTGTATTACTTTATCTTTCTCAAGTTGTTACTCTTTAGCACAAAATATTACATGTTGGCACCAACTGCCTGTTCAGATTCTGTTCATTATTTAACACTGATGCACTGCGCAGTTTTACGTTTGTTAAATGAAAAAAATGGTCAGAACATGTTTTACTAAATATATTGTTGAAAAAATTATCGTTTTTGTGTCGATACTGAAACTCAGGTATTGGCTCTGAGAATATGTTGCATTGTTTTATTCTACTGATACAACACATTAGCCAGCAGGAAATATTCATCTCATTAACTATTTACTAAATGAAATAATTGTTTTAATATGGAAGACATAGTTATTCAGCACATATTGCAGACCTATTTCTTATGTCTTTATTATTATTATTATTATCTGTATTATTGTTATTATTATGTTGATAATGAGAGTATGAACTGTTCTATCTGCATCTGTGTACTGTGTCTGTCCTTTCCTGTTGTGGAGTGTGTTCAGACGGCGCAGTATGTGGTGAGCCTCGTGTATTTTCAGACATCCTGTGGCCACCGCTCTGTGTGCTTGTCCTCTGTCTCTGCTCAGCAGTGCCTTCGCATC
Organism: Macquaria australasica; assembly: GCA_005408345.1. Lineage (NCBI taxonomy): Eukaryota > Metazoa > Chordata > Actinopteri > Centrarchiformes > Percichthyidae > Macquaria > Macquaria australasica. The sequence continues at coordinate 407,034 of SEMN01000394.1, forward strand.
GTGCTAAAAGTAGGCCTTGCGAGTGAGGGCCAAAGAACAAATAAATGTTTACACTCACGGTTCAAAAATGAACAGAAATGGAAGGCCAGAGTGCTGAAATTAGCATGAATTACAGCTCTGCAGCATGAAGGGCATGCTATGTGTGGCTGCAGAAGCAGTGAACTGGTATGCAGGATGATGACATTTTGGGAGGGGAGATGAGTTAATGAGACAGATCTTATAGGTCTAGTAGCGACCACTGAAACCTGTAAAAGTCTTCATTACTGGGGGTGGCCTTTTTCTGATTAAGAATTTGCTGTCATAGTTTAGTCATATCTCATTCTACAAAGGATTTCGCTTCTTCCAGTACATGTCACTTTTCCCCTGTGTTACAATGTAACCACTTAAGTTTTTTTTTCATCTGCATGTGCTTGGTGTTTTGCATGTAGAACACTATGGAGCGCTGGCCTAATCAGCTTGCAAGCTCTTGCAATGGAGCTGGTCTAGAGCCCCTGTCAGACATGCATCATTTTACCTAATTGTGATAGCAGTTTTACATGTCGGTCTCATGTCTGAATAAAACACCTGAGTCACTTTCACTTCAAAGTCACAAAGGCAATCTGACAAGGTCAGATCTGAAACTTTTCCGTAACACTTTCAACATGGCACTGAACTGAATGCTGTCAGACTAACGTAAAGGCTGCAGCACAAGGGTAAATATGCTAAATGCATGTCTTGTTCTGCCTCGTAAGAGCAATAGATGCAGCCTTATTATCATATAAAATATTTGATATCAGTGCCTATACAATACCTGACTTTTGGTACAGATACCAGAATAATTGTTTTGATACTTTACATTGTTGAATGAATATGAACACGTTTTTATACAAAAGCCTTTGACTTGTTTAACAAAAATAAGCTGAATTTATCATATGCATTAGGTGGAATTATAATGCATCAAAAATACACACAACGTCTCTGCAGACCTACACAGAGAAGGGTATTATTGGTAACCATACATCACAGAGACTCACAGAGAAACCGACCCATACACCTCTTGAATCTCTTGAGCTGATGGATTGGTCCTACCCTCTTTCTAATTGTAGGTGGGCTCAAAATTGACACATTAATGTTCAACCCAAAATCAAAAGTATAAAATAACCATGCAAACGTCTTTGAATGAGACCAGTGCATGACACCTTATGTGCAGGCAGACAAGCGTGTTCCAGAAGGATGTTCCTGTTTTAACATGTCTCTCTAGCCTCGTTTCCACCCCCTCCCACTACCTTTCAAGGAACTAAAAGGTTCCTTCAGCCCGTTGTTGTCTGCATTTTCACTGACCCGCGAAGATTAGGCAAATTAGTCCGCTGAAGTATGAAAAAGGGAAGGCTGTTTTTACACGTCATTTTTGTGCGCCACTATACAACAACAATGACGCTATATAAAGCATCAGACAGGCACCATTATTTGTGCGACACTGTACCACAGTAAGGATGGAAGAGCTCAATAATGGTCAATGAGGCCTGGACTTCGTCAGTGGTCCATCTATCGTATGCTTTTTTTTTCTCTAATTCTGCTGTAACTATGGTGCCTGAAATAAAATGTTGCAAGTACTCGACCAATCACAAATGTACTTTTGGAAAGTACTACCCCCGAACTCCCGAGTTCCTCCAAAGGTATAGTCCCTGGGGAAAGTTCCTGCGGTAGAAATGTGGCTTCTGACAGACACACATTTTGCCTAAATAAAAATAGGCTTACTGTATATATAAACAAAAAGGAAAAAAAGCAGCCTCGAAACCTCTGTGAGAAGTTGTTTTTTGATTTTATTGTGATTGTTTTTGGTGCATTATCCACCGATTCTTGTGGATATGACCGCAACACACAACTGGCCAGCTTTCCAGCTTTTTGTGTGTCAATCAGATGTGGCCAGCAGAGATCCATTGAGATGCTCACCGTGGCAACAATAACAGGGTGAGCTGGTGTTCGGAACAGACTGAGACCCCAAGCTCACCGCAGGCAAGTAGGATACTGGGCATCCCAGCCCAGTATCCTACTTGCAAACGTCCAGTCCTTGGAGAGCAGGATGGATGATCTTAGGGCAAGAATCAGATTCCAGTGAGACATAAGAGACTGTAACATCCTCTGGCTGACTTAAACAGGACTTATTCCCCACTCAACCATTGGAGCAGAGGAGTCCGGCAGGTCCAAGGAGGTCAGGCATTGGACTGCCCTGTCAGAGACTACACTGCAGGATGTGCTGAGTGATGTCTATTTGAATATGATCCAATCCAGCTCTGACAACATCAGTGAGTTTTCGGAAGTAGTAGCAAGCTTCATAGCAACTCTGGCCAACTATATCATACCTACAGTGACTGTACAGTCATTTCCCAACCAGAAACCATGGGTTGACGGATCCATTCGGAATACAAGACGTGTAGTCAGAGTTGTTAAGCAGACTCTCTTCTTCTTCTTCTTCTTCTTCTTCTTCTTCTTCTTCTTCTTCTTCCTCCTATTATTTCACACTAACCTTTTAGCGCATCCTCTAGAGTATGCCACCCCTGCATTTCAATGCACATATTGAGAAATATTGCAAATATAACTGGAATTTTAAAATTAATCAAAAAGTAAATTGAAAAGACAGAGCATCCAGCCCAGCCCTACTAGAATGTCACAGGTCTGAGGCCTTCTGTGGCCCTGTGGCCTGCTTACTCTATGTAGTGATAATGTCCTTGAGATGAGCAGTACCCTGCTTTCCTCAGAAGCACTGAGACCCACCCTGCATGCCAGCTCACAAACAAGCTCCAACACAGCTAATGGGAATCACAAGGCTACACTGCTGAGAGCTATGAGTCCACCTCCTAATCCTAATTTCTCCTGAGTGGCCTGCAGGGCTGCCAAATCTGCAGCTGGCCCTCTCACTGTGCACTGCTGCATGTGCTCAGGACTAACTGCGTTCCCATTTCTCCCTTCCTATCTCAATTAAAATTGTACATATTAGTTGGCATCTCTTTCTCAGCCAGCTGCACATGGCTTCATGTCTAATCTGATGAATGTGTTGTCAGGGCTGCTTCTTCTTAAATCTTAGAGTAAATGTTACGCACGAGTCAAGGAAGCAGTGGTACAGATGCATTCAAGCACACAAATAGACAGTGTAGAGCTGGGAAATGCTGCACAGATACAATAGATAAAATATATTCTAAATTAAACTTGTATTTTGTAAATTTGTATTTACTGTTGTAAACGGAAAGAAATTAGAACAGTAATATTTGTATTTTACCCTGTTTAACAAGTGTTGGCTACATCTTAACAAACTCATGTTGTGCATGCATTCTACAGCATTGTCATTCCTATAGACTTTTATATTGTGGAATAATTCAAAAATGACAAATACACGATGCTTGTTTTAGGGAAGATTTGTTTGCAGAGACATCTAGAATATTTCTATTTGATGGAATGGTACTGCCACAAAAAATATAGTCCTAGTTTCATAGTACAGTGGTATATGCTTGTGGGAAGACGAGCAATGGTATGTGCAAAGCTGGCGGTAACTAATTAAAAACAAGGAGCAATAATATGTTCTGTTGTAGCTGCTCAGCAGTAATTAATGATATTTTTCTCTTATATCAGCCAGAGTATCTGTATAGTATCAGTCTCTATACAGCACAGTATAGGAACTATGTGTCTGTGCGTCCTGTCCAGAGACTCTCCAGATAATGGGGACAGAGATAGAGTAGGCAGAATATTCATAACACACCCACAGCAGGATCACATCTGGCTCTGCGGTGCGTGCCGGTGTAACACAGCCATGTTACCAGCCAATATCGCCAGTTTACCGCTATGACCTAGAGGTCATGGTGTTAGAGAAGTAAGAATAATTTAGCCTCACACATATGTGACACAAGTGATAAAACATTATAAGTTCTTTCTAAATTTAAAAAAAGTTGAGGAGTATCTGAAAATGTTGCTGTGAAATTATAAAATGCTTAACAAGTGTTGTCATTCAGGAAGATCATGTCTGTGGGGTTTCTTTGTCATTGCAGTGCTACAAGGTGACATGTTAAAAAGTATGATACAGAACCCACTGAACAAACATCATTAGGTGTAGAGATCAGTGTCAGATTCTTCTTACCTTTTATTTGGTGATCTAATTTTTTTTAACAAGAGCAATAGCCACGTATTCTGTCTCTCAGAACATATATGTACATTTGCGTGAATGTCTCCAGTGCCCTGATTGACTGTTGACTGCCCTGGTGTTCTCAGACTGAATCGGTGGTGGCTGGCATGACTATCCAGGTTCTGGTGCCCTGGCAGGAGCTTGCATAAAGCCAAATTCACATTGAATCAGGTGCTGCGGCGAAAGATTTTCCCATTCATTTGAACCGGGGTACTGCGTTCAGGCTGCGGCGGTGCGGGCCACAGGGGGTACTGTAAAAAACGCAGAGGCCTGCAGCGAAAAAGTTGAAACTGATTCAACTTTTGGAGAAACGCAACCCAACGTCGCGCTGCGGCAGCCAATCATGCAAGCGATCAGACCGGCAGATGCCCAGGTGAAGAAGAACTTTGTTTACATGTAGCACTGTAGCATTAGCTGTTTACCGAGCAACTGTGAAGATGGAAGAGAGACTGATCAATCAGCTCTGTGATGACTGTACATCAGCTGTTCTACCCTGCCACAAGGAAGTACAAAGACGTTAATCACCGTGCAGTGGTTTGGCTTTTATCGGTCTTCAAGCTGGGATTGCTGGTTAGTATCGCCGCAATGCCTGATTCAATGTGAAAACAGCCTAAGAGGATCACAACACACAGCATGATGAAGCACACCAAGTTAACATGTTCTGTAGCTGGAATGCAGCTCCACCAGGTAAATCTGGCCTCTGGCCTGTCACCATGCCAAGTATGTATATGATCCAGTATTACTTTGCTGAAATATAGAATCCATATTGGCTGCTGATTTTGACTAATCTGCAGCATTCAGTACTACTAAGTCCATCCCAGTAGTTTCGGGTTTATTAAAAAGTACAACCATGGAAACAGGCATTGTTACAAGTTCCTGAGATCCTAAAAATGTTCCTGCAGAAGTTCAAGGATTTAATCAGGGCCTTTACAGACTTGTTCTAATTCCCCAAACTACTCGTGGGTTATATTTAGGGCCATTTAAATGTAAACCTCAAACTGACCTCGGATCATTTGCGTCAGCATCAGTAAAGTGAGATGTATCTGTCACAAACCCTTCTAAGTGAATGTTTGTCATCCGAGCCATGATGCCTTCTTAGCAGCTCCGTTGCCTCATGTCTGCCTGGCTGATGTCATACCACCAGTTTTGTTTGTTCCTTGATTCATTGTGAGCATACTTATGTCGTGTTATGACTTTGCAACTGTTTGTGTGACAGTTACTACTCAGTTTTGCCATTCTGTATATTGCTAAATTTTAGGTGATGGTTGAAGGGAGCAGATTTCCTCTTTCTGATATTTAATGAAGCATTGCATTAGTTTGGGCAGAGCCCTGAAGTGGCGCTTACATTAGCTGATTGGAATCAGCTGCTTCATTCATGCTTCACCATCAGTGGTTCATTCACCAGCTGTTTGGCTATCAGCTGACTAGTCACGTTCAGTCATATTAATGCAGGTGTACAGTGGTGCCATTATAACCTGTGCCTCCACCACCCCAACCTCCACTTTATGTGGTAATGTGCTAAGATTAAATGTTCATACATGTGTTTATTAAGGAGGGATTCGTTCTCCTTGCAGAAGGAGAGCTACTTGGATTCTTGGAGAAACCCTACAAAGAGCATTGCCTTTTCTCACAAATCTAGCTGTATAGGCATTAGCCATTTATAAATGGTGAATTAATTGACCTAAGTGTCTCTGACTGAACAGAAAGTAAGACGATTTTAAGGATCTTCCTGCTCAGGTAGACAATGACTTTGCAAGTGTTCTGTCTAAGTCTCATGGTTTCTACGTTAGAGTTGCTCTCTCAATTACTTTAAACACTCAGTGTAGTGATCTGTAATAGACTGAATAACAAAAAATGCTAATAAATCAGTTTTTTTTAGATGTCACCATCTGCATCAAACATGCAATAGAATGCCTGAACTGGACTGGTACTTACTGGAGTAAACTCAAAATGATTATATTGGCAAACCTCAAAGAAAAAAGTAAGTCAGTTTTAGGATAAGAATAAGAAAATGTTCTTGCATGATGCCCATTGTGTCTGGTTCTTCTTAAAAAGCCTTGTTCCAGGCCAGTTCGTTAACCACACTGGGCAAGCCTGGCCCAGTCAGTGCAGCCAGAGAGAGAGGGCTGCAGAGCAAGCCAGGCTCCTCCTATGTGTCCAGCCCACTGCCAGCTCATGCTCCTGCTTTCCTTTTTTATACCACCTCCCTTTTTTCCTCTCTAATTGTATGCTTACCAACTCTGCCAGGACTGTTGAAGCAGAATGCTGGCATCTCTTTTCTCTTCTCCATTCACAAAGCCACAGTTTGCACTTTTGCAAACAAAAACAAAAAACAAGTGTAACTGGATCAGTAAGTGGTCTTGCTCCTGTGATAATGACTGCTGATAATGAATAACATTGAGATTATTTCACAATTCACAGAATTTTCTAATGACACTTAACGAAGGAACACTACTACAAAAATCTTTGGACTATCGAATACTCTCCATTCCATTTGCAACATTAAAGCACGGGAAAAATAAACACGTCGCAGATGTAGTCCATCTATTCGAGTCATTTGTGTGTTTGTTGTTGGTTAGTTGTCAGGTAGCTATCTAAAACTGTAAAACACGGCTTATCCAGAAATGTTAAGCAGCAGCTGCTTCTTCTAGTTGGTGCATTTTCTTTTTTGGTGGGTTAGTGTGAGGGCACTGAGATTTCTCATTGGGCTAACTGAGACAGAGGAAATGTGGCTTATTGTGAAAGAATGTGTATTAAATCATCTGATATGACACACATGGAATGATAAGCGTGAATGGTGCCTTTGTCATGTTTGTAACTGTGCACTGTCAAGAGAGTCTGTGTCTCCTCTTCAATTCTACAACTACAGTGAGGTATGCTCCCTCTAGAGGAGACACGCATGAATGTCAGAACGCATTTAGTGAATCTCTGAAATTTAATATTGAATTTTGCAGTAGTACAACTATCCCCTTTTTCCACATCCCTCTTTTCTTTTTCCTTACCTTTGTTCTCTTCCAGTTTTACTTTCTGCTTTCCCTTCCTTCTACTCTCTTGTCTCTCTTGTACCCAAAAGGCCTCTCCTTTTTCCTGTCTGCTTGGCCAAAGCTGCTGGCATTTACTGGCACTTTAAATCTGTAAAGCTCTGCTCGGCCTTAGTCATGTTCCTGGGCCGCCTCCTCCTCCTTCCCAACATTTTTCTCTCTCCCTTCTTCAACTCTGACAAATCCCAAGAATTAAACCATAGGGAAAGCACTGGCTGATGGGAAATGTAGAGAAATTATGGAGAAAGTTGAGATAAAAATAGTCAGTTTAAAGACACTTAATACCAACACTGGACAGTCCATAGCTACATTCCAAAAATATTAATAATGATAAAAACAAATCCCACATCAGACCGATCCAGATTATACTGATACAGTAGACACACTGCAGGGGCATTTAAGGCCTGGCATGGTGTGGGGTTTGCTCATCTCCAAGTTTAGCCTAGGACCAGGTTGATCAAGCCATTCTGGTAAATAGGCTTGTTAAAACTCTGGCCAGCAGCCCAGTGGGAGGGCCAGCCTCTCTGCCATCTGCTGTCTGCAGAGTCAGCCTCTGCCCAGAACCAGGTCCAGTGTATCTGCTTTGTTCTTTTTTGTATGTATATTCTTCTGTATTCAAAGAAAAGATGTGATGCAAACAAAATTGTATTTTCAAAATGAAGCAGTACCGATAGAAATCAATTATTTTAATGCCTTTAAACCAATGATTTGATTTAATTATTTTCCTATTGGCTGTTCCAAAGTCTAGATCTACAGTATACCAGCTGGTTCCTACTGGCTACAGTCTAGGTTTAAAATGTATTAAATATTAAGCTGAATGTTGGCCTATCAGATGACCAGCCTAACAACTCTGTTTTTTTTTTGTCCTGGCATTTTACATTAGATTACATTGCATTTATAAAGCTGGCACTTTTATCCAATGCGACTTACAATAAGTGCATTCAGCCATGTGAATACAACTCAAAAATTGAGAGAAGAATCATGCAAAGCCATCAACTTCATCAAATATGATGAACTGCTTCAAGTGATTTTTACTTTTGCAACTGAAATGCATTTTTGAGGGGCTAGGGATGCTGGAAAACTCACTGAACTTGGCACACGCATCAGAAGTGGCAAAAATTGATATCTTATGGGTATTGGGCTTGGGTGTGGCAAGGGGGCTCGATAGCAGCCCCTAAACCGTTTTAAAATTTCAACAAAGTTATGTGTGCAGTACATTTTACCTAGATGTACAAAACTTGGTAGTCACATATAATGTCTCCTTACAAAAAAGTGTGTTAACATAATGCTCTACGCCCTACAGGAAATCAGTCATTCATGCAATGTCAGTGAATTTTGTGCAATTTACAAGCATGTTACTTTAACAAACTCTTCGTAGCAGGTTAACCAGATCCTTCTCAAATTTGGTCAGCAAAATGTAAAGACCTTGACAATGTTAAATTGCTAAAGTTTTGAGGCTTCATGGAACACCGTTGCCATTGGCGAGGTGGACAATTTGCATGTTTTGTTTGTTTTTATGAAAAAAGGAATCTGTTTTTGAGGGGCTAGAGGTGCTCGAAAACTCCCAAAACTTGGCACACACATCAGAAGTTGTGAAAATGTTTATATGATATGAGTCTTTGGCTTGAGTGTGGCAAGATGACTCGATAGCTCCCCCTACAAAATTGTAACGAAGTAGCCGTTGCGGTACATTTCACCTAGATTTGCCAAATTTGGTAGACACATTTAACATCTCCAGACTTGCACAACAGCCTCTTGGTGCAATGCCTTAAACCCAACAGGAAGTCAGCCATTTTAAATTTAGTGTTTATTTGAAGTGTATTTTTTGCCATTTACAGGCCCTGTAATTTTACGAACTCCTTCTAGCACAGGGGTGTCCAAACTACGTCCATTTTTTAGTGGCCCGCAGAAAATTCTAAAAATAGAATGGAATATGGCCCACACATGAAACTTGCACTTGACTTCTTAGTTTAAACACTAGGTGGAGCTACTGTGTTCAATAAGGCAGCTTCTCCACTTAACAAAAGTAAGGGAAGAAAAAATTTGTCACAAATGACCAAGAATGGCGGAATCAAAGAAACGCAAAATGTTACGCACTTCCCCACGCTGTCCGAAATCAAATCAGCTTTTCCAAAGGACAACCTTTCTCTTAAAAAGGGGAATTATGTGTCCGTGATCACATCTCTTATGACAGAATTCAGTCAGTGCTTCCAAGATTTATCTGTCATTGAGAAAGAAATCAAGTTCTCAACTCCCTTCCTGGTGGATGCAGAAGAAGTGGAAGAGAGTCTGCAATTAGAACTCATTGAACTGCAGAGTGATGATTCCCTGAAGAATCAACATCAGCTTCTCTCCCGGCCCGACTTCTACCGGAGCTTGGAAAAGGCCAAGTTTCCTCTGATGTGACGCCACGCAAAAAGAATGATGAGTCTGTTCGGCTCAACATACATATGTGAGCAAACATTTTCTCTGTTAACTCTGAACAAAAGCCGACTGAGAACCAAAATGACCGACAGCCAGTCTGCGATGTCCTTTGCATCTCAACCACCAAACTTGCCCCTGACCTGCCAGCTATCCTTCAGTCCAAAGCGCAGCATCACTGCTCCAACTCAGTGCAACGCTGTTCCCATTATAGGTGAGTTAAAAATACAGTATATTACACAGTATTCATGTGTTCACAACCCCAATTACTTAATAAATTCAGTCAATTAAAGTTGATAACATTTCTAACAAATGTTAGTTAATGTGTTAACAACCCTAATAACTTATTTGCATAACTAGATTTAATATACCCACCCCCTTGTCCCCTTATTTTTCCCCCTTTATACAGGGCTGTGAAGGGGGATCACCATCCTGAATAAGAAGCAATCTGAGGCTGCTGTTTTGAGAATGAGCTGCCAACCCTTTTTGTATAAATAAAAAAGAAAACTCATTCATGGAAAGTTGTGATGTAGGCTGTTTTTTTCTTTAAGGATATTCAATTACAAGAATAATTTACCTACAGACAAGGCAATGTACATCACCAATAGTGAGTGGCCCAGCCTTTAGTATAGTTTTCTGTATGTGGCCCTCAGTGAAAAAAGTTTGGACACCCCTGTTCTAGCAGATTAACAGGATCCACCTCAATTTTGGTCAGCGAAGTCTAAAGACCTTCATGATGCTTAATTAAGATTTTGAGTTTTCATGGAACACCATTGCTATGGCAAAGCAGACAACTGGAATTTTTCCCCATGAAACAGGAGGGTGTTGTGACGTGACGTACATTGTCTAATGTGCAGTAAACATGACATGTTTATTAAGAGTCCAGCTGTGGGTTGCACCAGCTATGCGTAAGTTCAAACATAGCCTAGTTTGAACGTATAATTTCTAACTTAGGTCGGAGTTTACGCGATACTAACATTTTAAGGGTTGCACCAGCTGAAATAGTTCCGACGTAATCATAAGTTACATCTTAAATCGTACACCTAGCCCTTAGTAGGTGTAAAGTCCTCCGTAAAAGTGCGGTTGGCATGGCACATCGTTTTGAAAGGTGGGATAACTTGGAGGATGAGGATAAGCGAATTATACCGGCAAGCAAAATATATAGGGTTAGATAACTTTCTAATTAACTGCTAATTTAACACTTTGCCAGTACAGGCTATCATTATGTGTTTGTTATAACGTTACAATTTCATCTGCCCAATAATAGGGTAGCATTATATTACCTTGTGTTGTAGTTGACAGTTTCATCACTCAATGTCACTCTTGTTATTTTGTTCTAGCCGTAGATTAAGGTTGTATTTATCAACTAGTCATAATGCTTTGTTCTAGTTTACGTAACTTTTTGTTGTTGTTTGGTGATTAACGTTGGCTATTTTTAGCCGTTAGCCTCTTTGCTATTGCGTAGCAAAGTGTTTGAAGTCAACTGGGGATGAGAGACAACATGGTAATGTTATTGGCCACAGGACGTGAAAACATAATTTTCTGTGACAGTATTTTGGTTAGTGTGGAGCTAAGATGAACCTTAAGTCTCCGTGGTGCAACCAAACATCAACACAGTTTTAGTATCAAACTAACTAGTTTCAACGTAGCGTTTAGTGTGGACTTTGCACCCTAACTTAAGAGGGAACTTGCGTATAGCTGGTGCAACAGGCTGCAGGCCTGAGGATTTCTACATGCCAGTATTGAGTCATAGTCATAGCACCACCTACCTTCGATTTACATCAAATTTACATTCTGTGACAGATGCAGTATACCCTGCATTCTTGTGTTTAACTTTGGAAGAATCATTCATGGCCTGGCAACATGCTGGTCTGTGATGTTTGATATGTTTAGCATTTTTAGTATGGTGGCATTTCAATTCATTTGACTCTGAACTAAGCCTCTATATGAATGCATGCCTTGGGTTATATGGAAATTAGCTCCATCCACCAGCCAAATGCTGGTAAAATATGAAAGTGGCTGGTAGATTTTGGACAAAAAATAATGATTTACTATTGAATGGCTGGTGAATTTGAACATTTATCTGTCGGGCTGGTAGATGTTCACATTTGAAAAAGTTAATTTCCCACCCTGGTTATAAACATCCCTGTGTCTATCTGGCTTTGATTGCTTTTGCTGTGAAATTTGAAACTACTAAGAATTGAAACTACATGTAACTTCCTTTTTGCTTTCTAACCCTTTTTTATTCGATGAGCGTTTGATTGGACTGATTTGTTTCTTACTTCTGATTTGACAAGTCACTATTCTCTTGTCATGTTGATGCCAATCCATTATTTTCGTGCAGAAATGCGTGCAGACTGGCCAAGCAGGCAATTATCTCTCTGTGTTTGTTGTTAAGGGGAGGATTAGCTCATTCACTTCGGTTAATTGGGCTGAGCAGTTGTCAGCTTGGTGCTGGCTCGGCGTGGCTGCCATTACTCCTCATTATGCGTTTCTTTGTCAGTCTTTTAATGTGAAGGGCCCTAAAACAACTAAAACACTGTAGAGAACCTGCCGTGAGCTCAACCACGTCTTTAAAAGGTTTAACCCTTGAACCCAAACTGATAAAGCAACATGAATTTCTTCCTCAGCTGCTCAGCTTTCAAAAATGTCAGTGAAACTGAAAACAAAGAACAATTACTAGCAGTCAATGTTTATTTATCTGTATTACCCATTCAAGTAAGATGACTTATTACACCTTTAGGTTCTGGAACTCATCAAATTCATTCCCATTTTTTCCTGCTCCTTTATTTTCTATCACACTCCCAAGGTGCCATTACATGGGGGCATATGTACTAAGGGTTAGCAGGCCTTTTTTTGGTGCTAAATAGCCAAATATTCATATTTGCTGTTGGGCCACACAGAGGTTTTGCACTGGTAAAATGTGAGAACCAATAAAATTGGATGAAAGCCCTAAAAGCAACATGTTCTATGTAGGACTGCAAAGTACGGGAGGAGAGAATGGAAATTCAGACAGCTGGCAAATTAATTAATCATTGTTGGCTGACCACAGCCACAAATACTGCTATACAATTCAGTAATAGTTAGGACAATAAAAACACTATACACTAAAAATAAATAAACTAAAAAGTAATACTTCCCTAGAGCTCTTTTACAGCACCAAAATAACATAAGACAAGAGTGCAATAGCAGTAACCTGTTGTTTTTCATACAATTGTTATCTTACTGCTTACAGTAGTCATATACTGTACATGTGAAGTATGTCTACAAATCTGTTTACAGCAACATCTTGGTTGAAACAAGAGCCACCAACAATCTCCCACATAACTCTGGGAGAACTTTTTAATCCAAACACTGATCTTCACTGATCAGACAAAAGAGTAGTTTCTTTGGGGGGATATTTACTAAGCTTGTCGCAAAATACTGTCAGGGGCGCAAAATTGTTTGCATCACTGCAATTTTTACTTTAGTGAGTAAGACTCGAGATGTAAATGAGCCCAGCTGCAGTTAATATGATTGTCATAAAATGCCACTAAATAAGATCTGATGCCAGACTGTTTTGACGCATGTTGTGCTTTTCTGGGAAGCAAAAAAAATGTTTTCTGTTGCTGAACTTTAAATATTTGTTGAAGAAAAAGCACTTTTGGAACTTTCAAAGGCCAGTTCAGACTAAAGATTTGCAACAAGACGAAACCGTTTTCGAACGTCACAGGGAAAAGTTGCAGCAGTGTGAACTGGCTCGTCTCAGCTTGACTCAAGCCGGCTGATGGCGTTGCCTGCGACTCAGCATGTCAAATTGCCAGCGGCTGGTTTTTCCACCCAAAGGAAGATGATTGTCGGTCGTTTCAGATGGGCTTCAGCCAAATTTGGGCTCAGAAGAATGTCAGGTCAGGACAGAAAATCTGGATTTTGTCAAATTTTCCAAACCCCAGTGAGATCATTAATCTGAAGATAGATCACCTTTATGTGTTCCACAGTGAACATTAGGAATATGCTGAGTGAGAGAGCGAGAGGGCTGCAGCTGCTCTGCTATGTGTATGTGTGTTTGTGATTACACATCTGGTGACTATACTGTAGTGGTGAGTGGATGTGTCATCAACAGAAGCAGCAGTGAGTTTATTCAACACCCATATCCATCTCATGAATGTTGTGTGTGTGTGTGCGCGCGCACGCGCGTGTTTTTCTCCTTAGTGCCAAGTTTTTTTTGTTTGTCTGTCTGTGTATGGCCTTTAACAAGCTCCACTAATTAAAATCTCAGCAACCCATTTCTAACCTTTTACCTGATGTGAAATCTAACTTTCGGTACGAAAACAATACTTTTTTGAATACCTTACGTTGAGAAATATAAACACATTTTTCTACACAACTTTTTTTCATGTAAGATGAGAAGCAAAACTCAAGAACTTTGCCTAGATATAATAGTGTAAAATTGGCAAAATGCCAGCTGATGGCCATGATCACTTTGCGAAAAAAAAAAAGCACTGGTGCACCTAGTTATAAATGGTAATCCCATTAAAATTAAAGGGGAGTATCAATACAGATGCTGTACCATTATCTGTACCCATCCCTGTTCTGCAGTAAAACTAAAGGATGAGTCTTCTGATTCATTTAACAAAATGACTACTATTGGACTGCAGCTTCTGTAAACTGAGCCAAAAGTTCACAGATGTCTTTGCAACCTAGATTCTTTTAACAACTTCCACATAATACAAGCATGTTGTTTGGGAGAGGCCTGACAGGCAGTTTTACATATAGCATGTATTTAAAATGCACAGTCTCAGAGCGTTGAATATAAACTGATGTAGTTTTCATGATTTACACCAGCAGCACTGGGGCCTGAGGCAGCATCAGTGTCCCTGGGAAGTTGCCAAATCTGGCTGGGGATATCTGGCTGAGGGAAGTAAAATAAAACACTCCTGCTCCTCTCTACAAGTAGTGGAGCAAGCATAAGAGCAAAGCAACATATTAGTTGTTCTGGTTGTGTGGAGGTGAGAAGCTGTGGATAGACATGAACGAAGCTTATATGTAAAGGTACTGATTTTGTCAACTGTGTCACATGCCATTGGATTAATGTTAAGGCAGCAGCAGCACAAAGGGCAGAGAGAGATGCGTGTGTTGTACTGCCTTCTGAGATCACTACAAAATAAATGCTACTGGGGCAAAAGAGGTTAAAAAAACCCTCATACAACCGAACGTATTAATCTGACCAGCAGTCTCTCCTTATATATATCCTTATAAGTTCATTCATGCCAACTTCTTTCTCATTACTTTAACATTTTTAAGTCGCTGCCGATAAACAGATAGATAGCAATGTTACGTATTCCATGTCAGAAAAGGGCTTAAAATGAATGACAGTTGGTTTCAGTACTGGTTGGTGTGAACTGGTGTGAAGTGGTCGGAGGCTATTTCTCTTGAGAGCAGAGGAACGGCTACTCAACTACCCAGCAGATAAAGCAGATTTAAGCTCTGCTGCTGACGTTGGCCTACATTGGGTGCAGTCCACTAACCAGTAAGCCATAATCTTTATCCATCCATGCCAGGATGTATTTGTCTGTCTGTATGTCGATCCACCCACCTGTCATCATCAACATTCACTTGTTGTTCTATTCTGGTTTGAGCAGATTGGAAACTGAGTTTGTGGAATAGAGTCTGGATGTGTAGAGCTGTTTTCTCATATGAACTTGGGACAATGTCCTGAGAATCAGGTCAGGACGTTGTCCGGAGTTGCCCTTTCACACACAACAGGAGATTGTCCATGTCAGATGCATTCTCACCTACTGGCAATACTCTGTTTGGTTTAGGCAAGGGGGTGGAGCCTGGGCAGAGCGTGCAGGAGACAGGACATGACGCAAAAAGTAAGCTGCGGAAATCGCAGTGTTTTGTTTACAGCACATCGTAGATGGCGGACAAAGCTACCGACTCATTTGTAATGATGACAGTTTTTGCATCGTCTCTCCAGTTAGCAGACATCTTTGTTGCTGTCTTCTTGTAACTGACCTTTCTTCTTCACGCCAGCATGATAGAAATGTCATTAACACGCCCACTTGTGCGTTGTGAGTTCTCCGGACAATGACCTACTCTATTCACACATGGGCTCAATCAGACATTACACAGACTTTGCACTAGGGTGCTGGCAAGGTAAAGTCCGTTTAATGTCCTGTCCAACTGATTTGGACATTTGCGTTCTCACATACAGCTCCTGTGGGTAATGTCTAGATAAGTTCAGGGTTGCAGTGCATGCGTGAAAGACGCTTAGATATCTTGGCTCACCATCCCCACACTCCTCCTGATAACTCCTCTTCTTTTCTACAGCCCAACTCCCATTTAATGATGATTTGTCAGAAGCCATTGCCCATTTGCTGTGTGTTAATTGCCCTCTTCACACCCCATCAGTACGCACACTGGAAGAGCAGTTAATACACGGAGACTTCCATTACAAGACTCTGTTTGCAGGTTCATATGCTTGTTAAAAAATCATGTATAAAATGGTTCAGGTGAGATCTTTCTCTATATATCTTTATTCCTCAACACACAGAAACTGAAACTTCACACCGACACTAGACCCAAGTCGGACTGGGTACAAATTATATTCAGTACCAGTAGGGTCTCATATTTATTATTTTTGTTTAATTTGAGTGAATCATTATGTCCAGTTGAGTCACTGAGGTGTAGCTGATTCAGCTGCTTTAGCTGATTTTTTGATCAATAAATTCATTGATAATGATAATGACTTGCTGCATCCCCAGTATTCAGACGAAGCAACAGGTGGCAAGCAGGCAGCTGGGGCCTGGCAGAGCTGTAGCAGGAGCCCTGAGGCTGGTCCATTCACTGTGCTCGATCCATCATGACACCCATCACAGTCAATCACAGTGGTGTTGCTAAGCCTCCAGCATCCAATTAGAGGAGATTCGTTTCTAAGAGTCTTACAATGACCATACAGGTCCTTACCATGTGTTTCCTCCTCATAGATGGATCACAGAGGGGCTGGCACTGATACTACTTCATTTTAACATCACCATAGCCTTTTACCTGCATGCCATAAGTTGTTGTGTACAGAGGATTGGATTGTACCTGCTGAAACCAGTATATTGGCGTCACTGTTCAATCATTTTAAATGTACCATCTTTATCAAGATGATTGCACACCATACACCAGTCTTGCAATTTAGTCATGAAGTGAAACAATGTGATTTATAATGTTTGCTCAAAATTCATTGTTAGAGAGATAGATCTGAAGCAATTCATCCTGACATTAAGGTTTTTTCAAAAATTGTCTTTTCTAATCCTGTCTGCTTGATAGAATAAAGGTTTACAGCTAAAATTAATAGTTTTTATTGCTCATTATGTTCATTGTAGCACAACCCATATCTGATTGAAAGAATAAGGATTTATAACTAGAATGAATACTTTTTATTACTCATTATGTTCCTTAGTCACACAACTCATATCTGATTGATATGACTAAATATAGAGTTATGGTAAGGGAAAGAGAATAAGTGACAGAGTGTAAGTGAATTTACTGTATGTGTGCATAGAGTTGCATAGAGTTGTTGTTATTAGTCTCACTTATTGGTGAACCAGCTTTCTTACAAACAACCTCACAGTTGTGTGGATGACACCTAATCCTCTATTGTTCCCATTTTCTGACTGGCCTTGGACCTGAGCTGTGATGATGGTAACTGATGTAGAAAATACAGATGAAATAAGACGACTGTATATACACATTGTATGCATTAGATGCATTTATTTAGCGTAAAAACATACCAGAGAAGGCCCACAGTCAAAAAATTCCAGGAGATCCAGTCACTCAACATCCTCCTCAGTAAAGGTCCAGAATATGAATTATTACACATCAACATTTTATTCAACACTTTCCTCAGTTATGCAGACACATTTTAAAGTTATGAAATGAGTAATCTTGAAAAACAAATTCCCTCCAAAACAAAAAAAAGACCTCTCTTCTCAACATTTATTACAAGAAAGGGATTCTGGATGAAGAGGAGCAGCTGCTCTCACAGGCTGAAGCTGCCAAAATGATCACTCAAGTTTCCTATGAATTTCTGTATTCTCAACATGAAAAGAAACCTCTCTCTCTCCCTGAATTTGTTGTTTGTGTTGTGAAGTGTGTACAGCATTGTGGGAACTCATCTGGTAACAGCTTGAATGTAACGGACATTCATTTATATGTAAAAGTCATTTTTTTAATGACCCAAAAGCATTCCAACACCCTGCCTTTGCTCAGCCATCTTACGTTGCAGTGCAGCAGTAGGTTGTTTGCATTTGCATCAACATCTTTTAGGAATTCTCTTAGTAGGCGATGTTGATGGGATGAGGATGCCCTGAGAAAGTTGGCAAGTTTCATCGTTGTATGCATACGTTCAGCACATGCCAGAGTAGAGCACAGAACAGACTGGTGGATGATACAGTGGTATGAGGAGAGGTCTGGGTTGTCCTCTTTCATCCGGGTCATAGCTCCTCTCTCTCTTCCTATACTGGAGGGTGCCCCATTGGTGGTGATGGAGACCACAGATTTCACACTGATCCATCTGTGTGTTAACATCTCCTATATGTCCTCTCCTCTCCTCTCCTCAGGTCCTCACAGAAATCCTTCTTTCTGCATGGTAAAATCTCACAAACACCAAAATCTGGGCATTATCACTTATACTAGTTTATTCATCTACTGCTAAGCCTATGCATGGTGGACTCTTCATGGCAGCATCAAGCTGTGCACAACTGCTAAAATTTCAGCTCTTCTGGTAGCTGTTGTAGTTGACAGCAGGATTTGCTTGATTTTTTACAGCAGTTCATCTTTTTGTTTACCGTCTAGCAGTGTTTCAGCAACTGCATTCATGCACTCCTTCAAATATCCCTCTTCTGTGCATGGCTTTTTGTGTTTCCTGAAAATCCATTGTATCCTCAGCGAACACTTGTTTGCACATTGTTGAGCTGTCAAGGACTTGGAAAGGAATCTTGTGGATCGATCATGCTGAACTCTGAGCTTTTTTTTGCCCGTCCATACCTCAGACAGTTGCGGGTAGTTTTTGATTTTCAGTGTTAACTTTTCTGAGTTTTGAACAATTCATCTTTTTTTTCTGTCACTACTGCATGATCTGCCTGCTTTCTTGTCTGCTGGACTGCTCTCACGAGATTGCACACAGATCTGCTGAGCTGGCCACTCCTGTTCCCGTCAAAATAGAGCTTATTAAAGCTTATCAGTATTTAAGTGTGAAACCGTTTGGGGGCCGGATAGAAGCCTCTTAGGCTCCGGTCGCGGACCAGAGTCCTCCTTAACATTACAGTCAAGTGCTGTCTGAGGTGCAGAAGCGTCTCTAGAGCCTAGGCCCGAATATTTTTGGTCTTCAAAAATCGACATTTTAATTTAGCAGAGCAGACTTGAAGTGTCAGATGGAAAGAGAGAAATAAAGCACTGCGCATGACAAGACGCATACAGACAGAGAGTAAACTTACTTACTGTACAGATGGCAAGCGGAGCGGTTTCTGGCTTTTCTCCACATTTCAGTGTCAAGGTTTGTAGAAACATCAATACCGATGCTCTGTTGCACAACTGTGTAGGATTCGTTAGTTTGACTTTATTGAATACCTGTAGTCATCACACAGCAGAAAGAACAATATGTGCGTCTCCAAGTTGAGAGAAGCGTGCACATTTACACACGGGTGGCGCAGCATCGCTAACTTTATTAATTATTTAAATCTTTCAACATGCCAACAGGATCGGTCATGACCTTACGGTAATTAATGTTCTGTGTTTTTGCTACACATTAGACAGGCAAGATATTACACACAGATTCCAGGTTTATACAGTAAAAAAAATAAAATAAGCAGCCGTCCTTAGGATGAGCTGTCAGGCCATTTTTATTTTCAGTAGCTAAAAGTCCAAATTTTTAGCTTGTTTTTTGCTTAAATGCAATGTCTCAAGATATTTGCAGCATTACTGTGTGCATGGAAGCGTATCCATATACTGAACACACCCATTCTAATTTTTAAAGTCAATTGTTAAAGAATTTACATTGTATTATACCATAGTTGTTGTCTCATTGGACGGATATTACGCACAGACAGGAATTGTGTTTTGGGACTTAGCTGTCTTGTGCTTCAACGAGCTGCTCCCTTCCCAATCGATTTTAAAGGGTCAGTTCATCCAGATTACTAAAAAAAACACATTTTCTCTCTTCACTCACCATTATGATAGTTTAGGTTTTATTTGTCCAGGTATTGAGATTGATTCGCATGTAAAATCACAGAAAGTAATGACATTTTTTTTTATCCAACTGAAAAACATTTTATACATAGGAAACAAAAGATATGAGTGGTGCACTAACCATACTTAATCAGTTTAGAGCAGGTGAGGTGCACATAGTATAATAACTGTTGAGTGTTTATGAAAATCAGAGTCAAAGAGAAATATCTTTTTTTCATCGTTGTTTACAGAACATTTCTATTGTTAAATAAAGGGAGCCCTAGATTATCTTAGCTTAACCCAAGATCTTCTAGAAACGCCTATGCTGAGGTGTGAAGGTCACATTAGAAGAAATGTTGTCCTTGATGAATATTTCCAGTGCTGTGATGCAGACTGAGGAGATAAAACTGTCTCCGCTTTCATAACCATGTTATTGAAATACTATTCTCTGTAAAGCAAAAATGTGTAATCTATGTGAATTCATGGTGAAAGAATGAAATGCAGACATTCTTTCAATTCCTGCCTCCCAGGCAAACCATACCATAGTCATTAGCTGTAACCTGGACTGAGCATATCTGTCCAGACAGACAGAACACCCCACCCCCCCACACCCCACCCCCAACAGGATGTGTGTGTGTGTGTGTGTGGGGGGGGGGGGGTCAGGGTCAGCAAAAACCAAAGTTGTTGTATGTAATGGGTTTAAAGTTAACATGCTGCTGTCAGAAATTAATTCCTAGATGGGCTGTGCAGCTTCCTCTCAGGCCTTTTTGGTTTCCTCTCTGGGGATCAGCTCAAAACATGTGTGGGTTGTAGCTCTCTTTCCATGTACTTCTAGATGAGCTTTTGTCTTAGCCAGACTGGTGAGTGATAACCTTGTCTTGTGTGTGTGTGTGTGTGTGTGGGAATGAAACAGCAAGCTTAGTCCCCTCTCCCAATGTTGAGAGGCCAGGGAATCACTGGGGGTCATAATAAGATTTGTGGATTGAGGTCTAATGGACCTGCTAATATAAAGAACACAGTTTGCCCTCAGTGTGTCAGGACTGGAAATGGTAAGATGTAGGGTTTGAGAGTATAAGGTGTGTTCATGCATATGCACTTGAAGAAATTCCTTGCTCCTTGTGCAGAGTGCTGTGGGATTAGAAAGCTGCCTTTGTCTGTGAGCTGCAGCAGGTTGGAGCTGGGTGGAGGGTTCAGGTTGCTGCTAGAGGAATGACTGGAGGGAAGAGGTGAGGATGCCTCAGAGAGAGGAAGGGATCAGGGCCCAGAGACAGGAGGACAATTGTCCTCAGGCATTCCTCAGAGGTGCTATGTGTAGTATTTCCACATCAATCACAATCAGTTCCACATTCAATTTTAGATGTCAGTGTAATTACTGTAAACAGATGAAACCATCATCAAAACATGTAGCAGCCTCTGATTTTCTGAGAAATCAGGAATCTGGACAGCCCTAGATAACATCTTCAGATGTCTTGTTTTGTCCAACTATCAGTCCAAAAACCCAGAGATACTCACTTTATAATGATGTAAAAAAGAGAAAAGCAGCAAATCCTCACATTGAAGACGATGGAACCAGAAAGTGGTTGGCATTTTTGCTTGATAAAACAAGTAATCTACTGATTTTCTGTCAGTCAACTAATTAATTAATTGACTGGTTGTTTCAGCACTAGCAACAACTAAATACATACAACACATACTAAATATCGAAGAAATGTTCAAAATCTGAAGTGTTTTCTGTCCATTTAATAAATTATCAGCTAATTATGTCAGCTCTAGACACAAGTGGATTTACTACCATGTTTGCCACAATAGCAATTAACTAATACTTAGAATAAAAAGGGTAGTTAATTAAGGGGGAAGAGATTTACAATAGTATTTATGAATAAGATAAGAGTAAGAGTGAATTCTATAAAGGAGGACAAAGCATCCCTAAATTTCTGATGGGACTTACATCTGTTATATCTGAGTTTTTCTAATGGAATTAAAGATAGCACTTCTTTGATCCAATTTGGGAATGATGGGGGTTTATAATTGTGGAGAACAAGTCTCCGAGCTAGAAGTGAGGCAAATGCTATAGAGTTAGCTTGGGGTGTAGTGATGTCTACGCCCTCACTAGGAACTCCAAAAATAGCATAATTGGGTTGGGCTCAATTGTTTTACGACAAATACATTAGAAGGCTTCAAAGATATGACCCCAAAATGTAGTCAAAGATGGGCATTCCCAAAACATGTGCCCAGCTGAGGATGAGTTCAGGTGGCACCTAATACATTGGGATATAATTTGGACAGTTTCTCTCTCCTGAAATGTAAACAATGCAAAACTTTGAATTGAATAAGACAAGGCCTAAGACAAAGGGCAGGTGGTATGTTTTTTTATTTTTATTACTGTTTTTACATGCAAATAATTGCTCACAATGTGGGAAAGAAATAGTTGCCTGTTTAATCTTCATATTGTGACATATGTGATTCTGGTAATGATCCACAAATAATAATAATATGATTTTAAGAATAACAATCTTTTTTCAGGGAACATCAACATAAAATCATATAATGTTGCTGATCACAGATACACATCTACCTCTATTGTGATTAAAAATGTGGAGCTCCAGGCAGTACGTTTTTAGGTAGAGACACCAGAGGAGGACTGGTATGAATGCTGCCTTCAGGTGGCTGTGAAGAGCGTCATCGGGCTAAAGTAAAGGCCTTCAGTATAGGCTACTAACTGCCATGGATTATAGAGCTGGTAAGAAGGTCAATTTTTATGGGTTTAACATTCAAAAAAGTGTTTGTGCTGACTGGATTCTGTCCCTGATGTCGTCGTCTCGGTCTGGCTGGGTCTGAATAGGTGATTCATCATCCCCCAGTGGTCTATGCTGACTGAGATGCAGGCTGTGCCCAGCTGTTGCAGGCAGAGGATACTGGCTACTGCTTCTAGGATTCTACAGTCGGGACAGTTTCAGTGTGATACCAGTACTCATTCATTTGTTGTGGTCATTTCTATGATGGTGTGGATCCTGGTGTCTTTAACTGGCAGCAGCTCTATTGGCTTATAGTTTTTTGCAGTAGTGTGACATTACGTTGAGGCATGAGTCATCTCACAGCTCCTTCAACAGTTCTAGAACGTATCCACATCAAACATCTTCAATTATTGACATGTCAGTATGAGCTGCTATTTAATAATGCAGTTGTTTTATCACAGACTGCAGTCTGGACAGCACTTAGCTCCAAGCACAGGGACTGCAGCTCCCTCAGGCTGCCTGCCTTCATCCACTGCAGAGAGAGCATGAGGAAAGGAAGCAGCCTGCCTAAACAGCTCGCCTGGAGCAGAATGTTTTTTTTTGTCTCAACACTCGATAATGACATCTATCATGACATGTCTCCTCACTCCTCAAATTAACCCGGCTCCCTCCTCTCTCTGCTCTCTTTTCTCTCTAACCTGTGCAGACTGTCTAGAAGTGCACTCATTTTTTCCATCTTCTCACTCCTCTCTCTGCTCTGCTTTCCTCAGCGGAAATAGTTGTCTCACCAAATTCACAGGACGAGGCAAATACTCAAACCCAACGCTTGAGCTTGTTTCAAGCTCCAAGGCATCCTTTTCCTGTTGCTATGTGGAGGGAGAGACTATCAGGCCCTGAAATACAGCCATGGGATCTGTGGTGATAGTGTTGATGGTGATAGTAATAGGTATAGAAGCAGTAATAACAGTAGCAACAGTAGTAGTAATGGTAGAAGTATGAGTGGTCTGACACCCAACTTAATTTTATTTATTTTACTACCAGGTAATTGTTATATTGTGGTTCATTAATTGAGAATTGCCTTGAAATTAGAACAAAAATAAACAGTGGCGTTCTTTATTGAATTTCACCAAATCCAAAGAGAGGCAATGACAGGGAAACATTTCAAAGTTCATTGAGTTGATGGCTGTTCTTCATTTCAGATGTAGTTAACATGAGGATTATGGTGTGTATTTGTTTCCTTCTGTCATTTAAGCTGTGTTTTGCCATTCAGACTACTCAAAAAGGAAGTTTCATAATTTAACACTTTTTGGGACTTGGGACTTTTTGGCCTCCTTTTCTTTTACCAAATCGATTTCTGCCATTTTACATTTATTTGGTTTAGCCCCATGTGTCAGATCACAGATGTGTAACTTTTTGTAGTCCAGAACATATTGTCCAGCTCACTCCTGAAGTTGGTGCTATGGAAATAGTTATCAAATACTGTAGTTATTAAGAATATTATTTCACATCTGTCTACCCTCCAGAGCTGTTTTGGGGAAAATTTAAATCAAGTCTAAAATCAGTCGAGTCTCACATTTTTGCAAAGCAAGTCTCAAGTCTTAAGCCCTTTGGAGCAAGACCAAATCAAGTCACAAGTCTTTGTAGGCAAATGCGTGTTTGCTGTGGTATCAATTCTCTTAGCCAAGTATGCTTGGGATCTCCAGCAGCAAGTGATCCTCCTCCAGCAATGATTAATTTGATGAAATGTGGCATGTGCAGCTAGCTGCACTGCACTTTACAAGGATCTTGTATCCAACACAATTCTGACAGGATTCTCTCTCCTCGCTGTGCCAGTCATTTTGGCCATTAGATGAGAATATTGTAATTAGAGCAGGGGTTGAATGTGAATTCAGTGTTAAACTATGAAGCGTCACTTTCTTTGTGCATGGTTTGAGAAGCGACATGAAAGTCAGTCTGTCCTCAGGCAAGGCATGATATTTTCTCACTTATCTGCTGAGACACTTTTAATTGGACTGGGAGATGAATGTGATTGCCATGGGAGAAGTGGCGTCTTTTCAGAGTTAGTATCAACAAATCGACTGACTGAAAGGGAATCGTAACTCATCGCCGCCATTTTTAAGGCATTTTCAGGGATACACACTAATATTTTCAAGCACTGGCCCCATGGCCACCAAGCCCCTAAATTTGATGGCCAAAGTACATTTTTGGTGGCCTAAATGTAAAAAATGTAAATATATTTTTATAATAATTCATTTAAATTGAAAACTCAAGTTCTTTGTAAATATATGGTGTATATATTCTCTCACAGTCTCTTAGTTCAGATTTGAGATGTTTGTGGAACTGTAACGTTGCTTTAGCGAAGGCAAAGTATATCCAGTATAGGGATAAAACTTGAGTATTTGGTGGCCACAAACTAACTTTTTGTGACCACAGGCCATAGGGCCATGGTTAATGTCAAACCCTGATTTACTCAGACCAGGGAGAAGTGCTGGTGCCTCAGAATGTCTTCTGAAAGCCCCAGCACAACTATTAATCCATTTGGAAAAATGTGTTTAGAAAGAGCTACTGTGGCTGGGACTCCAAATAAAACCTTGTGCAGCTGGTCCTTTTAAAGTACAGACTAAAACTTCCCTTTCATGACCTGCCAGTGCCCTCATTTCTCCTGCAGTGAGACTGTGAGTGTTTCTTTATTGCATTATTAGGGTTATTATTTGTTTCTAAAATCACAAGTGCAAGACAGACATACATCATAGCAACTCCCTTTCCTTCTCTCTCTCTCTCTCTGTACACAGTTGCAGACTGGAGGGCACAGCAGGAGGAAGCTGAATGCAGTAGTTATTCAGTAGTTATTCTTCTTTAACTCAGATGGTGCATCTGTAAGGGGGTAGTCTAGAAATCTAATGACATCAACCAGACATAAATGTAATAACTGTTTACAGACCGTTAAATATCCCAAGGTATTTTTGTTTTATGCATTTATCATCCTCTTCAGCACTACAGACGGCATCACAGCTGTGCACATCTATTAAATATTTCGACACTAGTATCAACACGGTACCTAAGATATATATATACTGTATTGTGCTGCTGTATGTTCTCTTTCCTCCTGCTCTCTCTCTCCCGCTCCCCCCTTCCCCCTTCAACCCAACCGGTCGAGGCAGATGACCGCCCACCTTGAGCCTGGTTCTGCTCGAGGTTTCTACCTGTTAAAAGGGAGTTTTTCCTTGCCACTGTCGCATAGTGCTTGCTCATGGTGGGAACTGTTGGGTCTCTGTAAATATAAAGAGTCGGTCTAGACTTGCTCTATTCGAAAAAGTGCCCTGAGATAACTTTGTTATGATATGGCGCTATATAAATAAAACTGAATTGAATTGAATATACTAAAACAAAACTTTTGTTACTTTTCTTTGAGAAATATAAATATTTCTTTTTACAAAGCCATTTTTCATTTAACAAAAGAAGTTAAAGTTCTCAAATGTTAAATGTCTAAGGACAAACAGCTGTGCAAGAACTTTTGGAAATGCGTTTATAAAACACTTTGAATCATTATGATTAATAGTTATCGAGAGGCAGTTCCCATGTCTGTTGAGTCAAACTTGTAGTGATAAAGCATTTTATAATGCTGGTTACAGAACCAGTACTTTAATATCAATGCCAGTTTCTGAATGATAGAATTATTGATTAGAATTGCTGCTATTACTACTATTTCTACATGTATACTAGCACTACTGCTGCTACTGCTAGTAGTACATCTACTCCTACTATTGCTACAGTTGCTGTAACTCATTTCAAATAAATATTTTTATAACCATATTTCAAATAATCATAGTGATGAACCTACAGAGAATTATCACCCGAATCTGCAGCTCCCCAGAGCTTTACAGCGACTTTTAGCTCACTGTTTAGCTGTCCGTCCCACAACTGTTTGGGTTCACTCTCAGCGCTCTCATAGCATTGTTTTCGGGCACAACAGGCTGCTGTTTTCAGTGAAAAGCTATAAAAACTGTACACTACCTGTCTCTCTCCAGGAAATACACGACACCGTGGTTCTGTTACTGATGAATTTATTCCTCTGCACGTCAGTCATCATATCCACTGTCAAACTGTTTAAATACATGACAATGTGATGCATTTGTACCCCACACGATTTGTATAAAACGTACCTATAAATGTACACAATGAAACATAACGTAAATAAACATACCTCGCTGGCTGCACATAACCAAGAGAGACTGAGTCAACTTGAAAAAATACAAAAATCTTCATACACTTTTAACGTAACTTCAAACGGAGCACAAACTTCTGCTGTCTTCTTGGCAGAATTGTAACATCTAAATGTGACCCTGCAAACACGGAATGTACAAATACTTCTGTGTGGTGTGGTCAATACAAACAAATCAATATCCATAAAAATAAATAATATGTAAACAAATATATGAAACAATGACATAAATAATATTTATGGCAGTTAAACTACCTACTCGGCACCAAACGGCAGACGTACAGTTGTTGATTAGCTGGTGAACACAGTTGAGCACCTAAAGAGCCAGATATTTCCCACAGGAGTTGGTGGAGACAAAAACAAAGCTAAAAGTAGAGTGAATATTGGTCTTACATTCATCAGGTGGCCATAAAAAAAGACTCCAAATGAATAATAATGTTGCACCTTAACTGCTGGATGTGTAATCAAGTTTTCTAACAAGTTTGCCATATCAACTTAAAAAGAGATGACATGTCAATTTGTTTTGGCTGTCCCCAAGTGGCCAAAAAAGATTTGTTATTGCAAGTTTAAGTTCTGTTGTAGAGAATTGCAGAGCCATTGACAGTGATGATCAGCTTTACTTCCATTTTGTTTGAAGTACTTTTTGCGTGAGTAGTAAACAACTGTGCTTCAGTTTCATAATGGAATCAAAACAAGCATGATTGGTTGTCGCTACTTGTGCGCCAGAAGACATTTGCATAAAGTTGAACCTTTCTGAATTTCTCTACATTGCAACACAGGGTGACTTCTCAGTCTTCGTGTCGTGGTGGGTGGTACCAGTTTTTCAAGATTCACTTCACAGTGAATGGTATCCTATCACATCTGTAGTATTTGAGTCTGTATTTCTACCACTATTGCTACTTGGAGGTAGACATACTGGTCATCTGGTACATCTGATCATTTCAGAGAGAGAGGATAAAACTTGAACAGTTATTGCTGGCTGTTATAAAAGGACATTGACACTACATGTAAGCCAGCTTGATTTCAGTCTTTTAGCTAAACTCAGTAGAAGCATATGGATTGACAGGAGGATCTGTAAAAGATAGAGAGACATGTGTGTTTGCACATGTTGAGCAGATCAGCAGCCAGTAGTAAAAAAACATGTACAGTGGATGTTGCTATTTATTTTCTGTGGCTGTTGGATGTTTCCTCTGAGAACAATAAGAGGTTTCTTTCCTCTTGCTACTGCACTCCCCAGCACCGCACAAGCTTCCTCCAACAACAATATTTCATTAAGAAGTGGGAGACCTCATTACAAGCAGTGAACTGACTGTTTTGTTTATAATGCTCTGTAGTAGCTGTGACTCTGAACATACTATGGCCAGTTTGAATGAGAATGTGGATGAAGTTTATTAGGAAGAAGGACCAGTGATCCCCGAACATATTCTCATAGGAATTGTTCAGACCTGTTGTCTTGATTCCACATATATCCAGTTTGTTTAGTGATCCAGTGGAGACAGATTTCAGTTCACTCCTGGCTCCTGAATCTGTTACAAATGTGTCTCGAATATTCGCTGGGTAGAAATAAATGTTTGGTTTCACATATATTAACATTTCATATCACCTAATGATGAAATGGATATTTGTCTTACTGTAGTAGTCAGCAATGTTCTGCTAATCAGAACCAAAGCCCTGTAAGCCAATGTTTTAAAAGAATATTCCATCCAAAATCTGTGCAGTGAATATCAATGTGGGCTTGAATGTTGACTCTGAAAAGTGTTAAGAGGATAGCAGCTATGGAACAGTGGATTCAGTCATGGCAAAAAACAACAACAAAAACACCCAAACCACTTCTGCATTTCTGCCACTTCTTCTATGTAACAGTGGCAGGCGGCAGCATGCAGATATTGCATCTACAGTACACTGCCACAAATAAAGTGAAATTACATTCCAGAATTTCATAATTTATTAGAAAAATCTCTTTCCATCAGCCTTCATAATGTCTTCTCTTATCCATACACCAACCTTTGCACCTCAGTCAAGTCGTTGCCAAGTTTGTAGGGGTCCATCCAGGCTTTTTAATGTGAAGTTGACGATGTATATAAAAACAAATGAATGGAAACACATATTGAATCAGGCCTAACATATGGGAAAGTGGGTTTGTTGTTGTTGACACTGATTGATCCCAACATCAGTCTCCTGTGGTGTTTGTTGTTCACTGGCCAACACACACACGTGCTTGTAGATATGCTGCCAAGCTGTGACTACGTCATCTTTTTCTGTTTCCTTAATAACCTCACAGTACAAGCCAACATTAGGTTGTGATGTGAGTCCAGGCATGGCAGGGGCAGCTATGTCAGGACCACTAATGGGGATTCAGACTGAACAAAGCCCTGCGTTAAAACAGCGCAGGGGTTGCGTTGGTGGGGACGTGTTGCTTAAGGTGCCTGTGAGACAATGAAATATGATCCAGGAAGTCCAGTTGGAGTAACAGATTAATGTGTTGAAAGGCTTATTAGACAGTTTGTGACACTCACAGAAAGGATTTACAGCACTTAGAAACTGACCCATATTCCCCAAGACTAGATAAATCCTGTCTTTAATTGTACCTCAGATTTAATGTTTCATGTTGAGTTTTCTCCATTCATGAAAAAAAAACATTGTGTGCCAGCTATCAGCAGAGAGTGGTGATTGGTCTAAAACACTTTCACACATTTGTTTTAAACAACATTAAACATCAACAGCAAAAAGGGGAAAACATTTAGATCTGCTTTTAATTCCGTCTCTGGATCTGCCTTGTATTTGCTTCACTAAACCAGCAATAATCAAATTGTTCTTTAGCATGATGCAATTGTTAGTTTGGCAGGACATTCATTAGATTACAAGAAAGCCACCACTTCAACTTAGACATCATTCATATTTTCATTAGTCTTCTTTGTCGGTTTGGTCACTGTGGCCAACAGCAAGACAGAAATTAGTAATAGCATGCAGTACTCATGCAGTCTCGTGTACTTTGGTATTGACATCATGGTTCACTATGTTTTCAGCAGAGCAGTGAGAACAAAATATAAATAAAAGATACAATGTGATGTGATTTATTTTGAAAAATGTAAACATTAAATTGTGGCTCATGGAAAATAATTCTTACTTCGACTTTATTGATCCTAGAGTTGTTTAGACACTCAAAAAAAGCTAACAGACAACATACTGCCAAGGCTTTCTGAGTGGAACTGGCACTTTTGACTTCATGTTGGGCACTTCCCAGGACATAGACTGTAATTAGACTGTATCAAGCTAATAAGTGTAATGGAAAAAATAATTATTAAACAGCTTGAAACTGCTTGATGTTTGTCCCACACTTTGTTGTTATGTGTCAAAAGTAAGTACTGGCAGACTCAGTTCCTCTGTGTTCTGTGACTAGACACTGTGTTTTCTTTAATTCAATTCAATTCAGTTTTATTTATATAGCGCCATATCATAACAAAGTTATCTCAGGGCACTTTTTCGAGTAGAGCAGGTCTAGACCGACTCTTTATATTTATAGAGACCCAACAGTTCCCACCATGAGCAAGCACTATGCGACAGTGGCAAGGAAAAACTCCCTTTTAACAGGTAGAAACCTCGAGCAGAACCAGGCTCAAGGTGGGCGGTCATCTGCCTCGACCGGTTGGGTTGAAGGGGGAAGGGGGGAGCGGGAGAGAGAGAGCAGTCACTTTAGAAAACAGTGACTGGGGCCATGGCCCTTAGATAACTGTAACCTGCAGTCCAGACGAGAAAGCTACAAGTAACGGACTCTAGCTACGAACAAATTATCTATTTGTAACAACTATTTGTAACAGTTGTGTGACAGCCCCTCCCTTACATGCTCACTTATTGTGTATTAGAAGTAGACACAGAGAGTTTTTTCTTGCTCTTTGCTGTGGAGACTGATCTCTGGATGCTTGGGGTCCATTTGAAAATGCTTTAAATAAAACTTACAGAAAGACAGATCTTTGTATTTTGCCTTTAGTAATACAGATTTCCACCACATAAGCCAACCCATTTGGGCGTACCAGACCTAAACATGTCATGTACCGAATGTCCTGTACCATTACACCTGCTGTGTGTGTGTGTGAGAGTGAGAATGGGTTTTTTCCTGGATGGCACCATCAAGACAGTACAAAGCTCTGTAAATCAAGTTACTTGTAGCACCATCCCCCCACAGCCATCCATCAGTGCTGCCAGGCAACCTGCTGCTCTTAACCTGGGCTCTCATGTAAGAGTGTTAGTCCGGGTCTCCTCTGTGTCTCCCTGCACTTTCACTGTCAGAACGTCTCTGTTTTTGGCAGGAGGATCATTTACTTGCTCGAATTACAGTGACATCCACCGCAGGCCTGCTCATTTGAAAAGTAATCACACTCGAGTCATGACTGCACGTGTTTGGGATTGGTTGCTGGTCTGCGAAGCTTTAACATCAGGAGTTATTACAGAGAGAGCTTATTGTCCTTTGAGTTCACAGGCCAAGACATACCAAACTGCATGAACCACGGTGGATCTGGCTTGATCGGCTTTAGTTGGATCCTGCTGAGTTTCTCACCTCAGTTTGTGGGAAAATAACATTGTTGGTAATTCTTAACAGATCTGGGTTGTAGTCAGTTTTGGGGTCAAGAAAACAAGCTCAGTTTATGAGCTACCACCACTAAGTAAGGCTCAGATATGTACGTAAAATACATGTACATGATTTACACTGTAGGAACGCTCTCCCCAGGGTTTTTGAACATGATAAGGATGCAAGCAACAAACGTCTGGCCACTAAAGGAAGTTATATGACTGAAATTATCCACTTTAAAATTTAGCATTTTGCCATTTGGCATGAAACTGACACAATGTGTTTCAACAAAATAACAAACCCTCCCTTAATTTAGACCAAAGCAAATGGACTACAGTCTTTACCAAACTTAGGGTTGTGACCCAAAATGGGACACGGACCCGTTTTTATTGGGTCAATGCTATGATATGTGAATTCATACGCAGGTCTGTTCAGCTCAAATGCTGTGTGCTACGCACATACTCATAGAACTGGAGTTACTTCAGTCTATGCTGGTCTGTTCAGCTGAGATGCAGTGTGCGGGGCGGTTTAGCCTCCCTCTCTGTTTCTCCTCGCGAACCTGGACCTGTAACCGCATTCGCTCTCTCTGACTGAGGTAACACTGAGTGTTAGCTGTAATTGCTGACGTTATCTTTCTAGCCGCGATTGCGTCCCCCCGTCTCCGACTCGCGGGCTTGTCCCTAATGTGGATTAGGCAGCAAAGTGCATTTATTCAACATTGTTTTGATGGTGGAAGAGTCAGTAATGTGTGTTACGTTTGTATTAACCTTGTTAGTTTGTATGTGTGTTAGTTTCTATTCCGGACAAATGTAAGAAATTCCGTGTGTGTGTGTGTTTTAAAATGCCAAAAGGAACAACTTGGCATCTGATTTAGATCAAGGTACATGGACTAAACATCTGAAAGTGCCCAAACAAGAGATTCAGATGTAAGCAAAAGGGTGATAGGTTGTGAAAATGGCCCTGAATATTTCCTTTCAGCAGCCAGTGGTTGTCACATGGGAGGAATCTGAAGAGATCCCAGATAGTTTCCCAGGCCTGCTACATGTGTTAGTGGTGACATCTGGACCATTAGCCATAACCATCAGCGTACAGCTGTTGCCCCATTTACCTGGGGGTCGGACGGCCATGCTGTCGGTGGGATCAAACAGGGACAGGGTTGTAATTAGCCCCCCCCCACAGGCCACAGGGCAGGGGGGAGGGACTGATCACTGTGTGCATGTTTCACCTCCACAGCTGGATTCCCCAAACACTCCTGGAACTCAAGAGCCTACTCCACCTTGCTGCTCTGTAGTTTTACCAGGCATTCTCTCCTCTTCACCACCCACCAGTACCTCTGCTTAGACCGACTTAGGAGAAGCATGGTGTTGTTTGGACCTTGGGGCATAGCAACACCTTTGTGTGGAGAAACTCATGTCACTCACCCTCAGCTTAACCAGTTGTGAATGGGTTACATGTATAAACACATCAGCCACAGCGTTGATGGAGCATCATTAGGAGCAGTGACATATATATATATTATACATCAGTTGTGACAGAGTGGAATTCATATTGTAGGAACCTTCATTTCAGCAGGAAGTCTTATAAACATTTGATTTAAAGATGGATTGATATACAGATTTTATCTGCAAATTCTCTGTTATAATTAATCTGCAATTAATTTGTGGCCACCCTTGGTGCTGAGCACAGACTTCTGTGGCAGTTTTGCACTGCAGTGTGCATAGTAGTGGAACACCTTTTTCCTTGGACTTTCTGTTGATGAAGTGAGAATCCCTTTGTGGGCAGCACTGTTGTCTGTCTATTCAGGGTGTCTATCATACCCACATACTAGCAAACCAGTTTTTCTCTGTTTACTACAAACACAGTGGAAATATGAAACTCACTGTTCTCGCTGTGGGAGAGGATTTTGGAGCCTGGCTGTGTTTTGAGTGTGTAGTACATTCACACTGGAAAAATGACTAATGCCTGAAGTATACTGAATGTAAAACTTTTTTTTATCAGTTCCTGGTAGTAACTATAGAGTACATCAACTTTTTATATATAGTTTACCTACCTTTAGTAGTGCATAGGCAACCCTACGATGTAGCGTAAACACTAAATGACCAGAAAAAAATACCTATGACTTAAAATGTTTATTGAGACTACTACTTTAATTGTGTGTTTGTTACAGAGAAAAGGCTGTACATTGTGATGTCATAAATGTGGATTGTGTGGAAAAACCTTTGGCATCTGGAACCTGGGAGAGGCAGCATTGTGACAGGATTCACTGTGGATTTATCATGTTGTACACCTGAGGTCCGATGTCCATAAAGAGTTTGAGATGTAGTGAGTCTTCAACTAACCTGTGCTTCAGAAGACAAATTATGAGCCATTTAGTCATTATTTCTTGTTTTTGGGCTTCAGTTATGCGTTGAGTCGCAACTCAGTATCAGTATCAGATATAAATGAAGCCCAAAACCAACAACTATATGTATAGTAATAATAGTAATAATCACAAAAATATAACTATTAAATATGTTAAAGGTGAATAGATAAAGACTTTTACATACATTTTATGAATGTATGTTTATATACAGCAACAGATGTACTTTAACTGGCTTTTCTTTCACTTGGTCCCTGATCTGTATTGAACTGTATTCCACTGGTTTCCATTACATCAGACCAAACACTTAAAATCTGTAAAACAAAACCTTGACTGACTCATTTTGTAGTTTAGATTTGTAATTGTATTACAAATTGCTTTGAGTCATTTATTTGGATAGCAGGAGTTTATAAAATGTAACATTATATCATATCATTACAATACGCAATACGATATTGAATTATCTCCCAGTTCTACTGTATATCGTGTGGAATTATTGTGGTTCTTAAATTTAATTTTTATGTCAGAAATCACAGAATGTATTGTCATGAAAATGTGTTATTGTTTGTCATGGAAAAGTCGTGGAAATCCATTGGCCAAAATGTGTATGCACCCTGAAGGTGTTTCTAATATTTTGACTACCTCATTTACATATAACAAAATAATAAAATATAATGCAGTAAATACCACAGCCTCCTTGAGAAAAAATATGCACATATAGAAAGTAGGTGGCTGGCTTGGTCAGTGTTAAAGAGGTACTGCACACTTAAACGTGTTTTTTGAGCTGTAAACTAAATATGACTGTACTGTGATGAAACACATCATTGCTGATGTATAGTATAATAATATTGACATTTCTTACCAAATTTATGAAAATTTCATGGGTTGAAAATGGCTCAACACGTCATCTACTGTTTTAAATCAGCCCTGAACCTGCAAGGCCAATGCTGACATAGAGTCAACCGGACCTGTCTACGTCATGAAATTTATATAAAAAAAAGACTCTAATCAGTGTCAGTCAGTCTCCCCTGTGTCCCCTGACCCACACACTATACAGAGACGAGGCCACGCCTCCTACAGTTGTTGTTCCCTCACTCACTTAAATTTGCTGGGAGAGAGGGTTCTAGCAGAATTTGAGGGCGTAGTTACACTTTAATGATTAAATGTATATTTGACTTAATAGCCTTCACGAATGTCATAAAAAAAAAAATCACCTTCGTCTTTTTTTTTTAATAAAACCTCATAAACCTGCATGGGAGAAAGACAGAGGAGCTTTTACAATTCAATTCAATTCAGTTTTATTTATATAGCGCCATATCACAACAAAGTTATCTCAGGGCACTTTTTCGAATAGAGCAAGTCTAGACCAACTCTTTATGTTAACAGAGACCCAACAGTTCCCACCATGAGCAAGCACTATGCGACAGTGGCAAGGAAAAACTCCCTTTTAACAGGTAGAAACCTCGAGCAGAACCAGGCTCAAGGTGGGCGGTCATCTGCCTCGACCGGTTGGGTTGAAGGGGGAGGGGGGGAGCGGGAGCGAGAGAGCAGGAGGAAAGAGAACATACAGCAGCACAATACAGTATAGATATGGTAATGGCATTGATGTTAACACCAACGGAAACAACACTAAGAGCAACATTATAATAGCAATACTAATAACAGCAACAACAGCAATAGCATCAGCGGGTGCAGAGCAGGAGCACGGGGGCAGCAGGCGGCAGCAACCACAGACCCAGACTCCACAGCTCCAGAGGCAGAAACACCTGCAGAAAGCAACAGAAGGGGGGAGAGAGAGAGAGAGGAGAGAAAGCACACAACTACGGGAAGAAGTTGAATTAATAACAAGCATTGATGGGATATGAGGGCGTACAGATGGA
Organism: Macquaria australasica; assembly: GCA_005408345.1. Taxonomy (NCBI): domain Eukaryota; kingdom Metazoa; phylum Chordata; class Actinopteri; order Centrarchiformes; family Percichthyidae; genus Macquaria; species Macquaria australasica. The sequence goes on from SEMN01000394.1 coordinate 442,609, forward strand.
GAGGAAGAGGAGGAGAAAGGAGCTCAGTGCATCATAGGAAGTCCCCCGGCAGTCTAGGCCTATAGCAGCATAACTAGGGGGGGCTCAGGGGTCACCTGAGTCAGCCCTACTATAAGCTTTATCAAAGAGGAAAGTCTTAAGCCTACTCTTAAATGTGAGGAGGTTGTCCGCCTCCCGTACACAAACTGGGATCTGGTTCCACAGGAGAGGAGCTTGATAGCTGAAGGCTCTGGCTCCCATTCTACTTTTAGAGACTCTAGGAACCACAAGGAACCCTGCACCCTACACACAGCAAAGGCCAGTTATCTCTTCAGTTCTGTACTTCCAGTACAGATGAGATGCTATGTCGGTCTGTCAGAGGAAGAACTCAGTACACGTGGGAGAACACATAAGCGCTGCTGGTCAAAGAAATGGTTAAAATTAGTTTGAAGTTTGATATTAACTGGGTTTGTGTTTTAATGGCAATAGCTCTGTAATGAATGCCTTGGGCTACAATGAGTTTGTCTTCATCAGAAAAACAGGAGCATTGGTTGTTTTTCCAAACTTACTTGCATGATCTATGTTTGTATGCCCTGGACTGTTTTTTTTTTTAACCATGTCCATGATCTTTCCCTAATTTAACAAAGTATTTTAAGTTGACTAAACTTAACCAAATCTTAACCATAGAAGTGGTACATCAAGAAATGCACCAAAGTCATTTGTAACAGTTTTGAAAGGTACAAACAACTTCATCCTGCTGACAAAGGTGTCAGATCAGAAAATATCCATATGATCGTTTTGGAGAACAAAATGTCTGTTCACAAAAACCTATTTTGTCTTTAGTTTGGGACTTGCTGAAAAAAATCAGAGCACACAGGTTGAAAAACTAGAATAAAGTAATTCTGATAGTAAGATCTTGTTCTGCCTGGACAATCAGCCTTCTTGTTTTTAGTTTTTGGGAGGTGGTGGGGACTAACTAGTTTCCCCCTTCACCATGAGACATGTTCCGTTTCCATCTCTTTTTTTCTTCTATGTCTTCCAGAGGATTTAAGAGCTTCTGTCAGGATGAAGCTCGAGATATTTTGCCTGCCACACAGAGGCCCCCTGCTTATTTAGCAGGTGCTGTTTCATGCACTTTCTCACTGCGTTTACACACACTGTGATAAGAGCTCTAAACATGGCAGAGTGAGAAATTGGACTTCAAAGGGACATTTGCTTTTGGAATGGAGGGATTGTTTAGGGCAGGGACTGAGGTGCAGATTACAGGCTTGCATAAACATATTCACTTTCAGTTGTTGAGTGTGTGTGTGTGTGTGTGTGTGTAGAAACACTTGTCTCCGAGCTTCCCTACACCCACGTCCCAGTTCCTGTTCTTCACCCAATTTCCTTGGGCGGCACTCACTAAATGCTAGCTCCATGGACCACCAGGACTCCACAAGTATGCTGCTGCCCACCACATAGCTATAATTGCCTTCAACAATAAAAAAAAAATAAAAAAAAAATTGACCAATATTGGGTCGTTTTTCCCTTCACTTTCATGGAAGCTTTTAATTTAGGCTTTTGCCTTGATGTCAGAAAGCAGTTCATGACGTGGATCCACCCATTGTCTGCTCCGCTGCAGGCAGACAGACAGTAATGAAGTAGCTGTCAGATTGCCTTCATCTGAGTATGACGAGTGACTGCTGTGGGCCTGAGATGACAGGAAGGCCTCATCTATATCACACCCAATCAAACTTTGGAAAAACTTTTCAGTGTGATATTCCAGGTTATAGTAGTGAGTAAAAGGGAGTTTTTCCTTGCCACTGTCGCCTAGTGCTAGTGCTAGTCTAAAATACTATAAAGAGTATGGTCATATGTGCCATGAGAAAACTTCTGTTATGATTTGGCACTATATAAATAAATTGAATTGAGTAACTATAGTGTTTTAGCCACTTCTGTGGGGTATGGTTAGGGTGAGGTCTGAACTGGTGGCACTTTGCTATAGACATGCATTGCATGTAATCATATTACATTTCTGGTAATTTCATATTTATATTAGGTTCAGTTCATCAGTGATTCTGTGTGATGCATATATGAATTTGAAATCAGTCTCAGAAGAAGAGATAATACTCTTTAAATGCTTCATGAACAAAAGTGGAGCTGTTCTCTGGACAACTACAGTGTCTGTCTGTGTCAGAAGCTGACGGGTCTGAATGGGATGAACCTGGCCTCTCCTGGTAGTAGACTGGTATTTTAGTGCCCTGAGATAACTTTGTTATGCTATGGCGCTATATAAATAAACTGAATTGAGGGAGAGGAGTGCAGTCCAGGACATACACATCCCGGTGGCTTCATGCTTGCTGCCCCTCTGTCACACTGCACTGGTTGTATCTGTGCTGCATAGCCATGAGTCCTCAACATTACACCACATTACACAAAAGACTCTCTGAAGGGCCAGACATCCATTCTCTCACTGTCACCACACCAGTTTGTTTCTTGTCTTTGAAGTCCACATAAGTGCTTATACAGGGTAAGAGATTCAGCGTGGGTCAGAAGAATCCAGTTCATGGCGGAGGGCTCTCTTACAAAGCCAGTGACCCCACCTTCAGGCACTCGTCTTTCTGTGTTTGTCTTTGAGTGGATATTCTTGGTATATTTTCTTAAATACAACATGAAAGTGTGTTTGCCTCTTGAGTTTGTTTGATTCTTGGTGTTTGTGTTGATCAGAATAAGAGCAGCCTCTGGTATGGCGTGATAAAAGTCACTGCGGGATTCGGCCCCCTCATTAGATCTTTTACCATGGTGTATTCTTTTAGCATTTTGGCTTTGTATATCAAATATTTTGTCAATTTCCATACCACAACTTCAGTTTTCATTAAGATTACATTTTCTTGTTTTCCCTACCATACCATAAACGTATCGAACTGTGACCCAAAAACCAAGGTACATTACGCACCTTGAATTTTGTCTACCGTTCCACCCTTAATGACTAGCAACATTTCAGGTGTGCTCACTTTCAGTTTGACCTCCCAATAAAGTGATTTAGATCATCTGGATACACTGTTGGCTTGTTTCAGACATGTCTGATCATCTGACTGCTTGTGTTTCTTGACCCATTGATTGTAGCAATGTCAACTTATTCCCAGATCTCAGTAGTTACACTGAGTACATGTTACCATAAGTGATAGAAATAATGAACCAAACTATGAAAATAAGACCCAAGTTGTGGAAAAACTTGAATTATCCTTTAATTTGTATACGAGGAGAGATATATTTGATAATTGGTTGGTAAATGAATGAATAGACGTGTGTTTTAGTTGGTTGAGATGTGAGGTAGTGATGAGAGGAAAAGGTGCCCAGAGAGACCATGTGCAAAGGACCCATAATTATGCTGTGCCCCTGGTAGCAGTAGATAGTAGTACTAACAGTATTAGGAGTAGCAGGTGTTATAGTCTTGAATCTTCTGTTGAGATTTGGTAACCCATTGTTTCAGTGCAATATGATCCAGACTTCTGTGCAGTCACCTCTTAGTGCTGGTGAATATTCAGTGAACTCCTCAGCTGATGGAAAATGAAGCGTCAGACTGACTGAGCACTGAGTGTATCTGTTAACGTGCAGTCTTATCTAGACGGAAGTGAAGCAAGCTAGTTCTGCTTTTGCCTTGTGTTAGGTCATTGTGGTTGTGTTGTCCTCTCTTTTGGTTCCCATGTACAGAATGAAAGGGTGAATAGCTTTAACCCAGCAGCTTTACACATATCCTACTGTGTTCTGTACATATGGCTGGGCTTCCTGTAGAGCTGATAATGTGCACCGTGTATACAACATACACATTCAGCATCACTCTGTGCTGTTAGTGCTGCTGACTTTAAACTTAGAGCAAGCTGTCATACTATGTCCTCACTTTGAGGAATGGAATATTTTAGTTTCAAGAGAGATTTGCACCAGTATGATGGCTGTAGGAGGTCAGGTTTTTGGTTTGTTAGTTGGTACTGAAAGTGGCATACATGAAGTAAGGGTTGTACCTGTGTTTTGGGGTGCTTTGATGTAAGGCACCATTGAGGTACTTCTCCCATGTGCTTGGCTGTATGCTTTCCTTAGGGCAGGGTTATACTACCAAAGAAGTTGTTCAAACGACGTGCTGTCTGACCACGTCGGAAATCAAAAGTGTTTATACCTGATCCAAACGGCCATAGAAAGTCTGTCCTGGAAGGCATGGATTGTGTTTCACTGGGTTGTTCACATGAAAAGTGACAGAAATAGTTGTGTATAGAATGGGAAAAAAAAGTAACGACACAGCCCCCCCAATCAACCTTTGGAAGGTGTGGGGGGAGAGGATTTCCGAAGGTATTCGACCATCCAACAAGCACTTCTGAAGAAGTATACTGGCCCCTTTACTAGTCTGTTGACTCATGAGATGAGGTACAGTTCAAGTGGGATTTTCATTAGTGCTTTTTGTCATCCTATCTCCAAATGACCTTTCATTTTTAGGCTCTTTAGACTCTAGTTTTTCCTCTCTGTTCCGTGGCAGTTGTCTGAGTTTCGTCTGTGGATTCTTTGCCAAAGGTAGAAATTCAACACTGGGCTTTTAGAGGACTTCTTTTCAACACTCCACTACTGAGATCAGGTCTTAATTTTGTTAAAAAAAACAAACAAACAAACAAACAAGTGAGACGCTGTAGAGATAATGACATTGGGACAAATGGTCTTTTTATGCAGCGTTTTCAGACTGTACCATGAAAACATACGTGTGGTATTCTACATTTACATAGATGATGTTAGGTATTGTAAGGTGAGCTGTTGCTCCATCATTAACTGGGACTTCAGAGATAAGCTTTCAATAGGCTTTGTCTCAAACACTTATTTGAACCCTTAGTGTGTTTAGATATAATATCAGCTCAGGCCTCCACTGATATCTTATCTGTCCACTGACTGAGGTTCCATTTTGGCACTGGTGAATCAAAACTTTCAGAAAGAGAGTGTTAAAAACTGGGAGATAAGGGGCCATGTCCAATCAGAGGCTGACATCTGATCAGGAGTCCAGTGGGTCCCATGAGTCGTCCAGGTGGGAGGATGTTTGGGCTACATTATGTCATGAGGATCAGGACAGGATGGAAAAGTCAGGATGAATTCGTATCTGTTATCTTAGAGTGATTTCTTCTGCTGCAGCTATTTAAGCTAATTTGTGACTGTTGATTAATTATAAATCAGATATAAACCTGTTTTCACAGTCATTAAGGTATAAAAAGTGAAAAGACATGTTGCTGTTAAGTTTTTCAAATGTAATGTGTTTAATGATGTGAGTACAGCAAACAGAATTACATCTACCTTCATTTTATTGGGGAGGTGGTGAAGTATCAGCGGTGCAGATCTCTCCTGGTAAAGTTGCACAAAATATTCTCTTTTAGAATTCTGACCTGACCTGACGTCAGTTCTGAAAGAAAGTCAGAACACAGAAATCAAGATTTTGTCTCACAGTTTTAATACATTTTCAGAGGTCAGACTTTATTGTGAGAATACTAGGTGTTTTGTGAACTGTGAGAAATCTGAGAGAACTTCTTTTTTTCATGTGGCCATGACTCTCTTTTGTAATTGAGTTGTAACAGTGCATATCTCCCATCTCTCCCTGGGAGCCTGAGCTAAAGAAGACATCTGGATAGAGGGACTGGCTGGAGGGAACACAGGGCCTATTCTGCTCCTTGTTACTGAGTCCTGTCCAATCCTAAGTTGACACACAAACCAAAGGGCCTGTTCGCATTCCTCCTTTATCAGTGCTCTCATGCTGAAGTAATAAGAGCTCATATCCAGTAGCAGCACTAAATGGTAATGGAACTCATCAAGGTAATTGTCTTCATATTGTGATGTGCAACATATAAAGCCTGACCAGAAGATTTAGCACACTCTGATTTATGATTAAGACTGAAACTGATTAAATATTGCAGAAAATAAAGAAACTCCTTTCAGATTACAGTATAGTGTTATTCTATATTTTTCTTATTGTCAGCAAATCTCATGAAAAGGCCAAAACCAACGTGTTAGTTTATCTCCGAACACTTTCTGACTTCCCCACCATGTCTGCGGCAATTGGCCCCAAGCCCATTGGTTCATACTCAAGGTGTAAATATGTAAAAACGTCTCACAAATATAGTTTCATTTTTAAAGAAAGGCTCCGTAAACTACAAAACAGTTGGACACTGTAGTTTTTTAGCACTACTCAAAATACTTATACTTATGTTACTCAAAATAGGAAATAGTGCATTTGTTGGGGTAATGCAGGAACATGTCACCTAGTGCTACAGTGTGGCTCATTGATGTGTATTTAATAGTTTTTGGAGAACAATGGAGCTCTATGGCACAGAGGAATAAGTTATATCAGGCTTTGGGTCGCTCTGAGTCGTTTTCCATAAAGTCGCTCTGGCAATCTGCTTACTCAGTATCTAGAAACGTTTCTGCAGATCCTCATACGTGGTCGACATCTGAACTTTGAACTCTGAACAAATTTATAGGCAGAGGAATTCTAAAAAAATATGATTTAAATTATAAAAAGAATTACCAAATTTAAGTGTGAAAGCTTGAGTTTAAGGCAAAAGTATTGATTCTTCACTTCAAGCCCAGAATTTCACTTTTGGCAGTTCGATAAATACGTACTCAGAGGTTTGCTGTCATGGAAACTGTGGAGTGTAGTTGCTAGAAGAGAGGATAGTGTTACTTGGTCCGTTTCCTTATCTAGATTTCTCCAGCTGGTCTGTGAACTGGGGATCTCTGCCAATGTGTTGAATCATCAAGACTAGCCAAACAGGAGTATGACTGCGGTAGAGGAAATCAATAGTAAATTCAACTGTCATCAGCCAGCTTGAGTCGAGCTGAGATGGGCCAGTTTACAGCACGGCAACTTTTTGCTCTAAAAGGGTTTCATCCCGTCGTGAATCTTTGGTATGAACTGGCCTTTTTACAAAGATATTGTGATGTGCTTAAGTCAGATACTTCTGGTTGTGTTGCAGTGAACTGACAGGAACACGTCAGTGCTTGCATCATATCCCTGTGGGCATTTCTCCATAAGAACAACACAGTCTGCTTACTCACACTGCTGCTATGTTCTGGAAAAGCAATTTGGGAAAGATAAACATCTGTCAGCATGTTTGTTTTTTTGATTTGGTCAATTTCCCACTGAGAAAACAGGAAAATAATGTTGGAACTGGAATGTCTCTGTTTCAGCAGTTTGTAGCCCAGTAACTCTAGTGATAGCTTTGTTGGAAAAGAAGTCCAGCTTTGGGCCAGATTTCTAAGTTTGGACCTCTTCACCAACACTTAGTCTTCTGCTCAGTTATTCTGTTGTTGAAGTCTCAAATAGGTTCAAAAAGACACTGGAGATGATCAGATCTTGATGCAATAGAGTTTATTTCTTAACAGAAAATAAACCCGAGCTAGCCCCGGAGCTGAACTGAAGACAGAGTGCATATACAAGCTATTTTATAACACAAAAGAAACCAACCCATTCTAGGTGGAGATCAGTGATTGATTTACTTTTTTCCTAAAGAACAACCTATCATTGCTCTGTAAATAATGGTGACATAATCTCTAAACTGGGATGGCCCGGCCCCCTGTTTGGCGGTTCTGGCCTGTTTTTGTTGACTCCAATTAACTTTGGAAAGTGTCCACCAAACGCAGGTGCGAACCCTTATCTGGACTTTCCCAGCTACCTTTTATAAAAACAATATGCTGCTAACTATGCTCCCACTCCCACATGCAGCAGCAGTGGCACGTCACCACCCCCCCACACACAGGTGTGGGGCAGTGTATGAGCCTTCACACATACACAAACCCTCTGATGCCACACATACACACACAATCTCTCCTAGTGCCAAGTAGACACACATACACACACAGAGCAGTGATCTTTCCACACACACAAAACAGTGAGCCTGCTGCACACACACACCCTCCCCTTCATGCAGGCCTCACATTTGAAATGGATACAGATGATATATACTGAGTACACTGATTATCATTTACTATTCTATAACACAGTAAACTTTAACAAGTTATTTTTCAACAGCTTCTAGTGTACAAGAAAGGAAAAGATTGCATTTTTCTACCAGTGTTCTTTGTATTCATGTTCTAAATAAATGAAAATTTATATATGTTGATACTATGTTATTTAAGTTGTCCTCATTTGTTTGGAGCAATGATATGTGAGCTGTTGACATTTACAAATGCAAGGAAATTAATTTGCGTAGAAACATTTCAGTTTATTTGTTGGCAGTTCATTTGTTGGCAGGGAAATGATTCAATATGCCTGATACTGCAGATACAATCACAGTTGTGATTCTGCTCTCCTCTCTGTGTTTGGCAGCACTGAGTCTGTTGTTCTGTTCTCATAACCTGCCTGCTGTCTTTCTAATATGCGTACCTGGCCCTGTTCAAACTGCTCAGTGTCTTTGTTTGGTGCATCATCAAATGAATTCAGGCCACAACCTACTATTTGTTTACTATCTCTTCAGTTCCTCTGTTGACTCAGAGTAATTTCTACCAAATCTCTCTTCTTGCCAGAGGCTTCATGTGTTTTAACAGGCATCTTTTTTAAACTAATCTGACCCCTCTCATTTATTTATGATTTGAAATGGATTGGCTGTCCTGTCATTAAAAATACTTGACTAAGACATTCCTGCACAATTCCCAGTGACTTATGCAAGCCTAGACCCATAGTATCTATTGTTGGTGTCACAGAATGTTACTGGAAATGTTTCAGATAGAAATATAAATACATTTTATGGTTGAAACACAAACACTGGAATAAAATGGTTGCCCTAATTCTTTTCAGAAATTTCTCAAAAGATCAGGCATACTGGAGTTCTGCTTATCAAAACATTAACAGTCAATCAAAGTACCACTAAGAATCTGTAGGGTTTAGCAGTTGTTAAGGGGCAGTCAGATTTGAATCAGCCCACCGCTGATGTGATGGAACACGGTCAGCCCAATGTAGATCTCAGCTTGACAGTCTAAATCAACAGTTCTCTGGGGACTGTACAGTCTCACTCACTAGCAGTCCACAGGTTAGATGGCTAATATTGATGAAGTCATCTGGTGTCATGATGCTGTTGATGGTACAACCCCCTCCCATCACACACATCAATATTGTGGAGCTGTCTTAGGTGTGAGAAGCTTTTCCCTGAGTAGAGAAATTAGTTTGGACAGACCACCCTCCTTTACAGAAGAGCCAATCACAGCAGTATAATGCCGTCTCCAATTAGATTTACATGGCCCGCTCAGAGGCAGGCACTGCCTATTGTCCTGCAGATTGAACCCAGCCAGAGCGGCAGCCGTGCTGCTCTGCTCTGACTGAGCCTCAGGCTTCACTTCCACTGCCTGCACATCACTCCCCTTGCTGCACCAAGCCTTCCAGCATCACACACACAAGTCTACATATGTACACACACAATCTGTTGTACTGATGGGTGCTAGCATACATTTACTCTGCTGTGTGACTGGAGCATAATTTAACACTACAACTCTGCTTTAAAGAGCTGGCTGAACACTGCTTGCTCCTGACATTTATGTCCATAGATTCAGTAAGTTTTTAACCATAAATGTTAGAAGTTCTCCAGCAATTTAGTGCTGCACTTCCATAAAGTTGATTATGGGACTCATAGGAGACAGATTAAGAAAAAGAATGGTCAAAATTAAAGCAACGGGCTGAAGGTTTTAGTCCTTAATATGTGTCAAGCTCCATAATACAACTCAATAGCATATTTTCATTAGCCACTGTCTGCTTGGTAAATGCCCACATCTTTCAAAATCTAAATAACACAAGCTTCCTGTCTCCAAGCCTAAGCTGAGATAACCCTGATGACATCACTATGACATCATCTGGGGTGCCCCTTTTAAAGTTAATTGCTAATTTATAAGAACTAATATGGCACATGGATACGTGTGTCCGTTCAACGTGTCATTCTTTAAGACTGGGATGACTTAATGACAACTTTATGACTTTTGGAGACATATGAATGGTGGAAAATCTTCCCCTGATAAAGGTCCACTATAGACATTTCAGACTTAGTTTACCATTTCATTGTTCCCACCTTCGGACAGAAAATGGCAACACGGCCAATTTATGTGGCACTAAAACATTCAACAGGTTCTGGGTCAATTTGAGATGAATTCAGTAACTATGGCAATGTGTTTTATTCCCAGCTGCAACAAGGAAGCATTCTGAATCACTCATTCTCCGTAGTAATGGTGGCTGAGATTCATGGGTATCATAGTAGCCTATTTAGAGCCATCTTCCATACCAAACAGATGGAAAAATTAAACCTGATGGTCAGAACATAAACCTATAGTATGGTTAAATTATCCAGGAGACTCCTGTGTTTCTGTCTTGAGGAACATTGAGAAGATCATTAATTGAAAATTTTGAAATGGGAATTTTGCGGGGAATTACTAAACTGAGTTGTTCTCTGGTGTTTGGTCTCTTGTGTAGTTGGTTTATAAAGACTTTTCTCAGGGTTCCTCCAGCAGGATGTCCTGAGTGGGTCTTGAGGTTTGCGAGGCTGGAGAGGGATTCTCTGCAGAGAATCAATTTCAAGGCATTTGCAATCTTGTGGCATGTAGCAGTGTGTTTATTTAGGGTCTAAACTCCTGCAGGATAATGGTATTATTTCACTAATGTAATCACAGCACAGACCCTTCTCATGGACTCGGGCTGTGTTCATTGGTTTGGCATCTCCCTTCACTTCAGATAACTTCGTTTTGTGTCATTGCCTTTGTTGTTGGTTTGATAATACTGTTTCTCTTGCTTTGCTTTGATTATTGTGGTTGTGTTACCAAACTGAAAAAACACGTACATCTGGAGTATGTCACTTTTTCAAAAAGTGAAGTTCGAACAAATTCGAACTAAGATGTAATTCTTAATATAGCGTGTTCTAGGTCCTCCCCATTTTTATTTTAGCTTAGTTTAATGATAGGTCAATAGGGCATGCATTACTCAAGCTGATAGTGAATTTGAACGCCCTCTGCTGGACCACAAGGCAAACTACTTCAGACGGTTTGTTGCGCTTATAGACAATAAATGTTCAATTTGAACAGGTCATTACAGTTCAAATATTAAATTTTTTCCCCTCCATATTAGAACTAATGTTTGAATTTCGAATAAAAAGTGACACCCGGCTGTCTGGATTTAATGTAAAGCTCAAACCTTTCCTGACTCTTTTCATGGTTGGGTCTAATATAACGTGTTAACAGTGCTTATTTACTGTAAAATGAGTTTAGTATTGGGTTGACATGAGGAGCCCTTCTGCTTATCATTAGCTCCCAGAGCTATCTAACAGTTGTGTTTGAAATGAAGCACACAAGGCTTCAGCTCCCAGCAATAACTTGTGGCTTACCTCTGTCTTGCCTTTGTTAGAGAACCATTCTACTTAGTTGGGGCAGGGATGTTGTGAGGTTAATGACTGTGAAGAAATTGCACTGATGAGTCATAAGTTGCAAAAGTGACCACAAATGTGGAGGTCATGTAATTAGGAAGGGTGCTAATGATGGTGAAGCCACAGGAGAGAGACATAAACATCCTGACCAATTAGCTGTAAGCTGATGACCACTGGTGTTACCCTGCTGGATACAGTCTGAGCCAGCACAGAGCTCTCCTTCAGCATCACTATCAACTAAACCGCCCTGGTAAATACTGTGGGGAAGGCAGGGAAACTACTCATTTTGTTGTACAACTTCAACCTTTGTCCCACAAATAAATGAAATACAGACAAAGGCATATGGCAGTAACTGGAGGCACATTTTTTACCACAAATGTAAGACTGACCCATTCAACGTATAAAAGCTATTTTCCCCTTGCAGTGTGACCGGGACAAAAGAAGTTAAAAAACCCTCGTACCAACACAGTAATAATCTGACCAACAGTCTCTATATTTTCAATGTTTATTCATGACAACTGCATGGATGAATTATATTTACCTGAATGTTGACTTAAATATGCATCTGACACATTGGGATATAATGTGTAGCCTTCTTATTTTTCACAAGCTGCTTGATCCAAATACTGAAGGCCCTGGTTCAAAACTATAAAGCTGATACGCTTAAATTATTGATATGTTATTAAGGAAAGTTTAACTGGAAGAATGCGACTCCTGAAATTGACATGAAGTGATCCACTAGGGACTACAAAATCACTCATCCACTAGTGGTTGTACAGCAGTGTCAAAGATTGTTTGAGGTGAAAGAAGCATCAGAGTACAGACACTGACTTGCAGAGAGCACACATACCCAACAACAATAAAGTTTTATTTTGGCCTGCTATCAACTTACTTACAGAATTAATGTTAATTAGGAACAACTGATGTGACCTGCCATCTGTGACATTTGTCATTTCAACAGGTGAAAGTGACAGCCAGCGCCAGCCTGGTTTCAGATGTAAAGGCTGACCTTTGACCTCTGAAGGCACAGCTTGGCTCAAGACTTCCATTAATGACAAGGTTATAAGTGTGTTTTGATTGGCAGACTTCCCACTTTTAGGTGCAGAGGAATGCAGGCTAAAGCCATGGAAAAGCAAAGAGCTAGTCAGGCAGTTCCTGTGATCGTGTTCAGCTTCAGGTATCACTTTCCATAACTCTCAGGCTTGTCCTGTCTTATTCCCTGTATGGCCTTTCCCTGGAGATCAGGCTTGTGGCTACATTCCAGAGCCGTCCTCTCAAATTAAACTTTCTGGGGGCTGTAGCCGTTCTGATGCTCCCTTCATTAGGAGGCAACGACACAAACCCTGCCTTCTTGACCGCGGTTGAGATCCTGCCAGCGGTTTCAAAGCAGCTGTCCTAATGTTTACACTTTTAGCCTCCTGCGATTTGAGGAACAGTAGGCTCGTAAAGCACCAGCAGATCTGCAGTAAACACTCACTCAGTTACTTGTGGACAGTGGACTGTGAGTGGACGGTGCTGTACAACACACTGTACAGGCCCTTAATTTTGAGTTTGCTTCAGCAGAATACAGGACAAAGAGTATTACTATTGGTTTACATTCAGTGTGTTTACATGCACAACCTGCTTTATGCAGTAGATTAGAGATGCACTGATATGGAATTTTATGGCAAATAATGCTAGCCGATAATTATCTGTTTGTTGTGGCCGATACCAGTACAAAAACCGATATTAACCACAAAAATGTGGAAAACAAATTCTATAAATGTCTATATTTAGAAATCTTTCACCATCCCTAGAATAAAGAATACATTTGTTTATTGTAAACTTGGACTCTTGGACTCCACTGTTGAGAGAGGCTGCAAGCCTTTTATTATAAAGTGGCCAACAGCCCCGTGTCATCATTCATCTTCTCCCCTGTTGTCCTCCATCTGCTGCTGATGTGAAGAGACTCACTGCTGGATAGGTACTGCTGGTAGAGAGGAGGGGGTGGTTGGTCTAAGCCTCAAAGTCTACAAGAATTCAACTAATTTTCAGACACATAGCTAATTGTGTTTAACTGTGACAAACAATTACAATTTTACAATTTAAATTTTCTTAGTGAAATGATAAATAAATAAATCTCTTTAAGTATGGTCAAAACTGTTCAGGTGGGCCCCCCAAATCCTGTTGAGACACTTTATGGAACGTTTCTGGAAGTCCTGTAACCCAAAAGACTGGTATTTACAGCAAGGTGCTTATCATGTTCATGCAACATCATGGGTCTGAGTGCAGCTGGTGACAAAATTGCTGGTAATGCCTGTACCTTCATTACTCATGTCACAGTAAGCTGTGTGCTTAAGGGCAGACATGGCAAAAGTGATATTTTGCATTTGAATGTGTACGTGTAATAATGAACATCCAGTGTTCCAAATGTACATGACCTCAGTGGCACTAATACCAATCCATCTCCTGTCTCCACAGATGCAGCAGCTCTTCTATGAGAACTATGAACCAAATAAGAAGGGGTACATACGAGATCTCCACAACAGCAAGATCCATCGAGCCATCACCCTCCACCCCAACAAGAACCCTCCCTACCAGTATCGCCTACACAGCTATATGCTCAGCCGCAAGATCGCAGACCTGCGCCACCGAACCATTCAGCTCCACCGGGAGATCGTCCAGATGGGGCGCTACGGAGCGGCTGAGCCGAGCCGAGAGGACCTGCAGCTCGGCATGCCGCCGTCATTTATGCGCTTCCACCCACACCAGAGAGAGGAGGTCCTGGAGTGGGAGTTTCTGACGGGGAAGTACCTGTTCTCATCATCTGACGGTCAGCCACCCCGCCGCGGGATGGATTCCTCCCAGAGGCAAGCCCTGGATGACATAATCATGCAAGTGATGGAGATGATCAATGCCAATGCCAAGACAAGGGGGCGAGTCATTGATTTCAAAGAAATCCAGTATGGCTACCGGAGGGTCAATCCCTTATACGGGGCAGAATATGTGCTGGATCTGCTGCTGCTGTACAAGAAGCACAAAGGAAAGACCATGACAGTTCCTGTGAGGAGGCACGCCTACCTGCAGCAGACCTTCAGCCAGATCCAGTTCAGAGAAGAGGAGGAGATGGATGCCATAGTTCTTGCTAGCCACATCAACAAGGAATCAGACTCCCTCTCATTTCTGTCTAATTCCCTCAAGATGCTGGTACCTTTCAAGCTGGCTGCCTCTGGCCAGGACCAGAGGGAACCTAAAGAGAAGAAAGTCAACATCTTGGTACCTCTGTCAGGACGCTATGACATCTTTGTGCGCTTCATGGCCAACTTTGAACGAGTTTGTCTGATCCCCAACCAGAACGTTAAGCTGCTGATCCTGCTCTTCAGCACAGACAACAACACAGAGCGGGTCAAGCAAGTGGAGTTGATGAGGGAGTATCACATGAAGTATCCCCGCGCCGAGATAGAGATAAAGCCTGTTGCGGGCTCCTTCTCCAGGGCTCTGGCTTTGGAAGTGGGCTCCTTGCACTTCTCTAACGATTCACTGCTCTTCTACTGTGACGTGGATCTGCTCTTCACCAGTGACTTCCTCAAGAGATGTCGGACCAACACCGCCCTGGGGGAGCAGACCTACTTCCCCATTATCTTCAGCCAGTATGACCCCAAAGTTGTGTACGCTGGGAAGGTCCCTAGCAACAACCACTACGTCTTCACTTCCAAGACAGGCCTGTGGAGGAACTACGGCTTTGGGATCGTCTGTGTCTACAAGGGAGACTTAGTCCGAGCTGGAGGCTTTGATACCTCCATACAAGGGTGGGGATTGGAGGACGTGGACCTTTTTAATAAATTTGTCCAGTCAGGGATTAAGTTGTTCAGAAGCACAGACATGGGGATAGTGCACGTCCACCACCCTGTCATATGTGACCCCAACCTGGAGGCAAAGCAATATAAGATGTGCCTGGGCTCCAAAGCCTCTTCACACGGCTCCACCCAGCAGCTGGCCGAGCTCTGGCTGGAGAAGAACGACCACGGCTTCAGGAGACTGGCCAGCAATAACGGCTCAGTTAGGACAGCGTGAGGAAAGCCGGACTGCAGACTGTCGTAAACTGAACCTGAACACGGTCTGTGCTCACTTCCTCCTCTTAATGGTGTTTTCACTACTTAATTTATTTTTTACTGAAATGAAAGACTTCACATGGATATATTTTGAAAATATATCTTCTTTTTTTTTTTTTAAAAGAATATATACAGTAACACCATGATGATCAATTCATAGACACAGTCTGGGTTCTAGTATGGAAGTACATGTTTTGATTAATGATAGAAGGAATATTGACCAATATTTTTGTGTGAGCCTGAATACAGCAGGAGCCCGAGGCTCCTCTAGCCTGTTACATTTTATCTGTCAGGACGGTGGGAGGCAGGGATTATAAATGTGTACCTCAGTGAAGTACACCATCATGGTCCTTAAATATTCCATTTGTCTTGTGTGCAGAAAACAGACTGGTGTCCATGTACTCTCAGACCAGCAGTGCTCAAAACATAACTCAACTCTTGATTGTGAATGTTTACAAAAGACTGATTCTAAAAAAACATTTCATCAATAAAAAGTCACATCACATCAATGATTACTAAGGGCCATTTCATTTGATTTCTTTGATTTATAGTGGTTTTCCATTTGCTTTTATGGTTTTGGTAATATGACACAACACTGTTACTGTTTCTCCAGGATTTATTTGTATATTTCTTTATTATTAATTTCTGTGAACCCAACTGCTGGATTTTATATCTGCAATTCATCTTTTGCTGTCTAATTTATTGAATTTGCAGGCTCCATTTTCTACTCTCTCTGACTGTTGAAATATGTATATTGGAAAGATTGTATAACCATGTCAGTTGTGGGATAGTGTGTTGTTTTTTTTTTTATGTTCCTTTTCTTAAATTCATTATCACCAAAGAGTTTTGCACAGTCTATCATGTTGCCTGTGTGTGTGTGTGTGTGTGTGTGTGTGTGTGTGTGTGTGTATGCATGCATGGGTGGTGTTTTGTAGGCACAAACATGAAACTGACTGTATAATGGAGAATAAACACAAAAGCTCTATCTATCCTAGGCTTTTCTAATAGGTGAAGTGGGGACCAGTCTGGCCTTTATTCCAGTGGGTTGAAATGGGAGCAGCACTTTGGTCAGCCAGCTGAAGTCACACATCACCGTCCCTTCTGAGAAATGACTTTCTTTTATGTTGAAATAAAAAGTGTTGTGGCAGGTCCCAGTTTACACAGGTGTGGCTTCAGTGCTGATTCCATTGAGCTGTGATGGGAACAACCCAGATTGCCTGGTCCTGTGTTACAGTTTTGACAGAACATTGGGTTGCCTATATGGAGGTACTGTACGTTGTAGCACTCCATCGGGTTGATGCTCTTCTTTCAGCATTACAACATGACTGGCTGATTTTAAGACCGATGTAACAGGATGAATGACTGTTCTGTCATCATAGTGTTTTTTTATTTTCTTTGACTTTTTTGTAATTTTTGTTCTTTCAACTCTGTCCAACTGGGCAAGGTTTTCTATTTAAAAAGAAATAAAACGGGGGGAAAAGTATCAAAATCTGCTTTTGTGGTATTTTTCTCAGTCTGTTAAATTCTCAGTTATCACCTGCCAGGATGATCACAACAGAAACAACGGGTAAAATGCAGGAGTCACCTTAGGGTCATTTCAGTTTTTAATTGTGCCTAGGTGTTTCATGCTGTCAAACAATTAATCTACAATGGTGACATACTGAACCAAGGGTCTCAGGGCCCCTGAGGGTGAAGAGCCTGGAGCAATTGCCCACTTTGCCTTGTTGGTAAACCAGCCTTGGGGACATTCCTGACCAGTCCATGGAAAGAAACAGGCTTTAACTGCAAAGACTCCCCAGTAATTGAGATTGTGCAATTAATTAAAGCAACAATAATATATCAACAACAATAAATCTCCTCACTTAGTAGCTGCAAGTAAACCCTGAAGGAAAGTGTGAAGCAGCTGAGTTGAAGCTCATTGGTGGTTCTGTGATCTGTGTGTGATCCCTCTGTCTTTTAGACGGAAGCCCCTGCAGGGACAATAAAACAGGGCCTCCAAAGCAAATGCTGGGATAAGTCAATACTCTGCTTTTGTGTCTGCTGACCTTCACCCCCCTTTGTCCTGTCTGTCTTTACAGCCTTTACAGCAGAGCCTCAACCTTGTGTTTCAACTGATCTGGACTTTAAAGATGTTTGATGTTTGACTGATCATCCTCAATTCTTTCTCTACGTACACATATTGGATGTTGGAGATTAAAGGTATTATTGTCATTATTGCAGTAATCTTAATGGGGTTATGTGTTTATTTGGTCATAGATTTACCTTTATACATAGTGACCTGCTACAGTAATGGCTGAAATTAACAATGACAGATTTGATAAACATGTAAGATCATCTGTGTGACAGGACTTTCGTGTGCAGTTGTCTCTGCATCTGTGAGTGTGAGTGACTGTATCATCGAGGTTCATGGGCCACACGCTCTGTGTGATTCAGAGAGAGAATACAATGATTGAGCTAAGGCCATTGCCACAAACAGGTATCAAGGCATTGTTAATATGTTAACATTGGTAACACCTGTTCTGAGCTACATTAAAGCTGCTGTTATATATGTCTTGGTAGGAGAGGACAAAATGGCTGACACTAAAAATGGCTTCTCGAAAAGAAGCCAGCATGGATATTAGACTCAGAGTTCAGCAGTCTAAGTAGCCAGACGCTGGGTGTAATAGTAGAATTCATCGAGGAGCATTATGGGTTATAGTATTTGTGGCAGTTTTTATCGAAAGTACTCTCCCACCTCAAACACTACATCTTATCAAGAAATTGTTTTAAACTATGAGCGGCATGAGGCGTCACTGAAGATGCTAATATATAATTAATAAATATATAATAACTCTTTAAAATGTAGGAGCTGTCAGAGGTTAAAAACTCGTTCTGTATTTGAGGTTCATAGGCCAGTCAAAAGCTGTGTCTAAATTCAGGGGCCGCCTTCGAAGGCTGCATTTGAAAACCGAATGCATCACAGCGACGCTACAAGGCTGTCCCATTTCGAAGGCTCCTTCAACAGACCTGTAAACTCACAAGGTGAAAAAGGTGACATGTTTGTAAACTCAAACCCTGTAGGGGGGTCTGGCGGCATCCTCCCCCAGAAGAATTTTTTTTTGTGATTTTAACATGTAAACGAAGCATTCTGGTACACTCTGAGAAGAAAATAAAGGGAAAAGACAACATTTGCCAAGAGGGCATGAGAACCATTGTTGCTGTAATTGATTTCTTTTGTGCAGAGGCTGCATTTTGCAAACCCCGTTTATCTTTTTTTCTTTTTTTTTTTAAATACTGTGACAGCGGGAAGCTGTGCTAGATTCCCTTCACCTCCGTTTTCGCCTGAACCTTTAGCCAGGCCCAGCTCCATCTGCACCTCAGCCCTGAGTCAAGCTGCACTACATAAATAGCATCTTCCTCTTTAAACTCTCTCATTCTGAAAAATAATTGTCTAGATATTATCAGCTGGCTTCATGGCCTCCTTTTTCATTATCATAAAAGTTTGTTAAGGCTAACCCCAACTGCATCCATCAAGGTTAAATGATCCGCCAGAGCCGGTGTTTCCTTAAATTTTCGTTTTTATTTCTCTCGTAACTTACGAGAATGACGGACATTAAAATCAGATAACAACACGGATGCAGTGGGAGTTTGATCCTGAACTGTAACGTTGTAATCATAGACTGTATGGTTGTAATACACAATTTAAAGAAGTTAACATTAGCTGACGTGCTAACAAGCTGGCAAGCTTTCCATTATAAAGAGGTTGGGGAAGATTTGATAGGGAAACATTAAGAAAAAATGATCACGACACACTTGATTTGGCAAGTTAACGTTACTTTAGCAACTAGTTACCTAACGTTAAATTAGTTAAACAGCAGCAAACGAGACTAATCTCAAAACTAGTGTCCATTGTAGTAGTACCGCGAAAAGTTGTCTTTATACATCCATGGAAAAGAAGACGATGCAGTTATCTTGATTATGACTGGCCAAAGGACTCGAAACGTCTCACCAAAGATGTTTTATTGAGAAGAAGATCGCGACGTGACAACAGCTTTCTGAAACGTTTCTGTTCTCACTCCAGTCTATGGGAAATTGCAATCTTTTAAAAAACCTCAACTGCCGCTGTCAATGTTGGGCGACAGGAGTGGTGCTTTGTGACGCAAGGGTAAGGGCAGGAACAGCAATTAGGAAATCCTCCATTGACCATAGTCTCATTTCACAACACTCAGTTCGGCCTTCGCGGTCTATGTAAACCGTGTACTTAGGCTGAATTCAGACCAAATTAGGCCAATCTATTCAACTTGTCAACTTTTTCAACTCTAAATTCTGCCAGTTTTACATTTCAGCTTCCAGGATTTAAGCAGTGCAGTGCAATACGTTTGAGCTTTCAGATTTTTCAGGCAAATTCATAACAATTTCTGCATTTTCAGAAATGCTTTGCGATTTATTTCAGCTGTCAGCATTCACATGCATTTTCAGCAGGAAATGCATTTTCTAGTGTCTATTATTAGTGTGAATGCTGATTCAACATTCAAACTATTATTTTTGTAACTGGTGTTGTTACCAATTATTTACTAATTATTTATTAGTGTGAGAACTGGAACACTCAAAAATACAAAAAGTATTAAAAGTCACAAGACTTCATTTTACATTTTATGCTATTTAAAGACCATTTAAGATTTTACAATGGGTGTGAATGGGACGGAATGTTTGGAGTCAGAGCGGGTGAACTTGCTCTTACTCCCACAGTTTTCACTCTTCATACATTATTTAACATCAAAACTTAGGAAAATTTGTTCTGGTCACAGACATGTAGCCATGGAATCAAACAGGTTTACACATTAGGCACTGTGAGCCTCAAGGTGACGAGAGTGCCAACCAACTGCCCCACTGACTGCGTCAACTAACAGCATTAACAAAAAACAGAAATGTTCCTTTTTCTTCTTCCCTCCTCAAAATTCTAACTCGCTCTATTTCTCACAATTGTGACACCACAATCATAAAATCTACATCAATGCATTCAGCAATCTTTTCTCTCACGATAATACAATTTTGGCAATTGGACTCCTAGTCTTAAACTAGGAGTCTGTGAGGTTTCATGTGTGTGTGTATATGTACATTTGTACATGTATATGTATATGTGTCAGGACAGTGACATATATATGTTACTGTTATGCAAAATAAGACATCCCAGCCTAGCCCTGGTATTGGTAAGGTTTTCCTAACTTTATGTCTACCTCATTGACATATATGGAGGTGCAAAAATATTAAAAACACCTGCCAGACACCTGTCTGGCATAGTGTCAACAACAATCTATTATGATAAGTTTCACAAAGACAGTATTTATTACAGGACTGCTGTAATACATTAAATCACAATGTATAGCAGTTTCTATTTTTCTGCTCACTCAGTGTATTATAAGTTCCAGGGTGGGAAATCCAGGCCAGGATGATAACTATTATTTGATTTTCAAATTATAAACACATTTATGCATTGAGCTTCAAAGTTAATTCTTGAACTTTGAAACAGCAGTTAATAAAGTAATCTCACCTCAAGATCTGTTTAGTAGTTGTTTTAATTTTTTTTTTTTAAAATGACATCAGTGGGTATCCCCGTAAACAACCGATGATACTCTGTAATAAACATGCAATCAGTCAAACAGTGTCACAACCAACACTGAGCACACCGTGTGATTTTAAATTCAGCAAACCAATAACAATGTACTCATTCTACTGAATACACAGTCACTTCAGGGAGATGCTGTCTATCATCTGTGTGTGTCTCACACTCACATACACACACACACACAATACAGGGCTGTTTTATGGACATGCCTAGGCTTAGTTTTTAAAGACACACATAAAGACAGCGACACTTCACCTCTGATACATGCTGTGTGAGGCCAGCATGAGACTTTTCACTACTGGGCCCCAGTTTACTGCAGTCAGTAGGGCTGAACTCTGTAGTCAGTGGTGGATTCTTTATCAGTAACGCTAGCCACACCACAGTGTAAAAATTCTACACTACATATTTGGTATTCAACATTTTATTGAAGTAAAAGCTGTTTCCAAAAGCCAGGAACTTCCATGCTCAGTGTTTCATGTTTCAGGAGTGAACATTGTTAACATCATGACAGTCACACTCATAGCCTCTATGACTTTCTCTTAATAAATGGTTATATTGAAAAGAATATTACCTTCTTTTCAAGTGGTGCTTAATGTGTTTGACAGTGTCATTCTGGATATGAGAAATGTCAAAGATCAACTTTATAACTTCTAGAACAAATATTAAATTAATGAAATCATATGACTGACACCGGACTGCTACAGACCAACTATAGGGATCTGCTGAGGGCTGTAAGTGATGCTGTCTAAATCAAAAAATCATTTCCATAGGTTGTGTAAACTAAAGAGTGAAAATATGCATTGATCCCAAAGTGTAAAGCCTGTCTGTATAGAGATGTTCGTTTCATCACTGAAGAACTGATGATCTGGTTGAACCCAGTTCCCAATCAGGAGAGCTTTGTCTTTTATCACTGAAGAACACAGCAGGATGTGGAAATGAAATCAGAAACTCTGATAAGAGCCAGATAATATTCAACTTCTTCCCATAGTTGTGTGCTTTCTCTCCTCTCTCTCTCTCTCTCTCTCCCCTTCTGTTGCTTTCTGCAGGTATTTCTGCCTCTGGAGCTGTAGAGTCTGGGTCTGTGGTTGCTGCCGCCTGCTGCCCCCGTGCTCCTGCTCTGCTATTGCTGTTATTGCTCTTGTTATTAGTATTGTTATTATAATGTTGCTCTTAGTGTTGTTTCTGTTGGTGTTAACATCAATGCCATTACCATATCTATTGCCTTACATCCCTATGTGGAACTGTATTGTGCTGCTGTATGTTCTCTTTCCTCCTGCTCTCTCTCTCCCGCTCATATTTGCCCTATGTGAATAGGGTCGAGGCAGATGACTGCCCAACTAGAGCCTGGTTCTGCTCGAGGTTTCTACCTGTTAAAAGGGAGTTTTTCCTTGCCACTGTCGCATAGTGCTTGCTCATGGTGGGAACTGTTGGGTCTCTGTAAATATAAAGAGTCGGTCTAGACCTGCTCTACTAAGTGCCCTGAGATAACTTTGTTATAATATGGCGCTATATAAATAAAATTGAATTGAATTAAATTCATAATCAGCCAGAACACTCCACATCTATCACACACTCTGCTTAAAGGTCACTTCTGTCACACAGGCTGTGATAATCTTTAATTAAAGACAACAAAAATCAAATGCATATTAATATAGGACTGGACTGTTCCCTGGGCAGACAAACTGGAGCCATGAGGAGATAGAGCAGGCCAGTCTTCCTGTGCTGGCCTGTCCAGCTACACAATGTTTTCATTAGGTACAAAGATGCCGTTCCCTGGGGGCAAACTGAGCTAAAAACAATTTGGGTGCTTCCTGCCGGGATCTGGGTGTGTTTGAGTCTATCACCAACTGAGGAGGTAAGGTAATCTTGAACCAATCTGTTGGAACATACCCTCAGCATACTCCTCCGGGTACAGGATGTTAGGAGGCATTGAGTCGACTCAGCACGCAGAGACCAAACAAAGAGACTTGGATAAAACAGTTCGGCACAGTTTATTCATAGAACAGGTAACTTAGGTTCATGCAGTAACTGGGCTTGAGAGCACAGGCAGGCAGATAGCGTCGACGTCAGACCAGTGCCGGAGAAAAGGGACCAAACCAAAGCTGGGTACTCTCCAGGACGGAATGGGGAATGACCAGTGCGGAAACTGAGTCAGGGTGACACTGGTCTGCACGAAGAGGGTGGCGAGGCAGGAGCAGAGCATAGGTCCGGCCCAGGCAGAGATCTCCAGGAGCTGGTCCACGTGAGTCAACGGTACAATCTGGCAACGCTGATGAGGGAGACCAGGACTTCAGTACTGGCAGAGGTGATTGTAAATTGGACGCAGCTGTCGTGATTGAGCTGCCGCAGCCACCAGCTCCAGACCACGCCCCTTGACCTAAATCACTCCACACAGGTAGACAAGAAGGACAGACAGAGACAGAAAACACAAACCCCAAACAAACACTTACGGAGAGTCCAGCCATCCCAAAACACAGGAGTGTAGCACTGATCACCTATGTTGCCAATGAGTATGGCCCAATTTTATTTTATTTATTCAGTTGAGTGCTGGAACTAAAACGTAACTGGAATCAACCTAAAAGATATTTGCCAAGAGTACGTTTTTAATTATAGAATGTAAAATCCCACAAGGTTGCTGAAAACCCCAAAGTGACCTCAGTGTCCTCAGTGGGCTCCGGCCCTGAATTAAACTACACACACACACACACACACACACACACACACACACACACACACACACACACACACACAGTCCCCCGTCAAAAGTTATTCCCCAGTGTTTGTCATCATGCCTCTTTGCCACTCGTTGTTACGAGCGCCATGGCATTGAACATAATGAGCCTGAAGCTCCGTGTGGAGCCGGGACGTGATGTTTTGTACTATACACTGCTGTAGGCAAAGGAGATATTGGAAATTTATCACGTTGCAGGATTTTCCGCCATTCAATCAGGCTTTCACCGTCTGAAGGGACGTGCACGAACATCTGCTCTTGTAGCTTAGCCAATACGAACACACCGTCTCTCTGAAATAACCTGAGATAGGCTAAAGTCTACCGTCACGGGATAGATTTTCTGAAGCCTGAAAACAGAGGCAAGCGGGGGACTGAAGTAGAGGTTTGCTCTCAGACCACTTGAATTACAATATGCTGCACAGTTAATATGGCATTTTTGCCCAATGATGCCAAAAAAAAACTGCCTACCCAACCTTTAACTCTATTTTCACCAGTTATAACTTACAGTTAAAATGCAGCAGTGACTCGGTCAAAATAATCTATACTATAGTATATATAATAATATATTAATGTAAGAGGCGCAATTATGTATACTATAAGTAGGTTTTTATTTTAGAGGATAGGTCCACATTCATTCGCCACATAGATGATGTTTCCTTGGACAGTGTTTCCGTGCCAAGTTGCAAGACATTAACACAAAGAGGGAATTTTGTACTAAAAAGACCAACTTTGGAAGATACTCACATGATCTGATTAACTTAGATCGTTGAATCCACATATTAGCTTCAGATAAGCTTTGGAATGTATTTTTCCACAGAACGAGGACTGTGGATTTTGTCCCCCTTCGCTTAAGGGCATTAGGAAGGGATCTCTTAATGGCCATTATGAACAGGAGGAATGATTACAGAAACCAAAAAGTGTTTAAATTTTCATATGGGCATCTGACTATTGTTTTAAGACAGACTTGAAAAGTGTGAAGCTATAGTTTTCAAAACATGTGTTAGACTTTCTGTAAAAATGTATAGTCTCTAAGCTCAAACCGATAAAATAACCCTCATCACTATGACATAGTCAGCGTTATTTTCTCAGATTTGACAAAGCTCCTAAAGTTTGAGAAGAAGAAAGACAAAGCTCCTCCAGAGCCACAGAGGACTTTATACAATTATACAACATTGTGTTATTGCTACTTTTACTCAAGTAGAAACAGGAGGTTGTGTTGAAAATGTGCAGCTGAAATATTGCAGCAGATGACTGATGTTTAATTATACATAAACTTGAATGTACCTCAAATCATTTAGCACATACCATCTAAAGTGGATCTAATTGAGCAGCACGTGGCTCAAATTACTTGAAAAGAAGTTACACAACACTCAGTGCTGGGATGGATCAGCACACACTGGTTTCAAGATATGATTCAATTATTACATTGTTTAACAAAACACATCTATGTGAGCTACAAACTATCAAATACGTTTAAAATATCTCCATCTTATCAAGTCAGTTCTGCTTATAACTGAGAACCCCACTTTTCTTAATACAAGTTCCACAAGAAAAAGGTTTAAAGAAATGAGTGTGTGTATCTTGAAACAAGAAAGAATAAGGCAGGTCACTGCGAGAAAATTACACTCGATTTTTATTGGGAGATTGGCAGATTTTGTCACTTTTTCAAGAAAATAACACTTTAAGATTAAGTTACAGACAAAATGACTTGATAATGAGTAATATATAAACTGGAGCTACAGTATCTTCTGTTCTCCTTCAGACTCTGTCATTGCTGAGAGTCCTAAAGATATCATCATGAAAAGCAGCCACACATGCCAGCACGCACGTGCACTCGCAAGCACACTCACACACACACACAGTAAGGTGTGGAAGTGATCAGTGTTGTGCAGAGGCTTTTCTTTTGAGCGAGCCAAATCTCCTTGAGACATTGAACTAGAAGCAACTGTGGTAAACAAGAGAGGCATTGTCCTGCTCTGAGGGGGTGTTGCTTATTTCATAATCCAACTAAACAGCCTCCTCCCTCTAAACCCCTCTAGTCACACTGTAACTCTGATTACAGATTTGAGCTATTGTTTACTACAACATTCTGCACACAAAATGCAAGTGAAAGATTTAATAACAGATTTTTGTTTTGTTTTGTTTAAACTAATATCATTTAGATGTGATATGATATAAGAGGATGATATCAGCCTTTCCCCAATATTTGTATCATACAGGTTGACTGACATGACTACATTTCATTTAGTGTTCTTTATCATTCATTTAAGTCAAATATTTAAGTTGAAAAAACAATATTAATATTTACAATCAAAATAGGAAAAACAATTCAAATTCACCATTCAATGTGCAGCCACATTCCTCCCAATTTACAGTGTAATTTGTTTTAGGGAAGGGAACAAGATGTGACGTTAGGGAATAAGGGCAGATTTATAAAGTGCTACTGAACCTACATGTAACGGGCGGTACGTACTGTACTGGTACACTGTGAGTACACAAAATACACTGTAAATTGGGAAGATTTATGCTGTGGACTGTAATCTAAAGTGTTACCAGAAAATGATTTCTTTATGGACCTGGCTTTGTGCACAAGAGCATTGTCATGTTGAAAGAGGAAAGGGCCAAACACAAACTGTTGACATAAAGTTCGAGAGACACTATTGTCTAAAATATCATTGTATTGAAATGAGCTGTGTTCAAAGTAACTGAGCTCTTCAGTAGCCTATGACCAACTTTACTGCAAATATTTATAGATTACATGGCTGCATGCTCCATTTTATGTACCTTTGAATAAGGGTGTGGCAGCTGAACCTGGTGTGTCCATATACTTTTGGCCACATGTTGCATTACTCAATGTATAGCACATATTTTTTTAATTCTGTATTGTTTTGAGGAAGGTTTACTGAATTATCTGAATAATTCTGATAGCAAGACAGGCCTTTTTATGTTTTTACAGATGCAACTCCTGAACTCAACTATTTTACTTATGAATCTGAACGATTACAGCCATGTTAAGTAAATTGCATTTGGATTTGTATTGATCTGCAAACCAACTGTAAAGCTGTAAGCCAACAATTGTTGTTTTACCACAATGTGAACATATTTATTGTTGTTTCAATCCAGTATTCAACAAAATCATAATTTTGTTAAAGGGCCAGTTTGCCCATATTCCAAAAACAAACAGATTTCTTTTTATTACTTTTTTTATTCTTTAAGATCAAGAATAAACTTTCACACTCAGTAACTACCAATGCAATGGACCAACAATGGTACTAAATAAACAAAATAAGTAAAAATGAGATGCACCAACTGATGTTCATACTTGGTAAGACAGTCAAAATATAGTCATCTTAAAATCTGTGAAAGAAGAGTATGATTTGTTAATGTAGCAAAAATGTTTTGTATTCAAATTATGAACTTTTTGTCTGAACTCTGTATTTTCTGTTAAACACCTCATCTCCTGCAAATGACACATAATCTGCTTCTGTCTTTGGGTGCACTAATGAACTCCATATGTTCCATTTTCCACATTTATGTATGACTTTGTTTTCTTCTACTTCTTGCGTTTTATTATATTTGTGTCCTTGCTGTTTCCAATTATTATTTTGCTGCTGCAGCTTCTTTTCCCCCCATACAACGTCGTCTTCTTACACTCTTTGCTCAGTCTGACCCTTCGTACTTATTACTTGGATATCCTTTCAGCCACAAATGCAAACTAAATGAAGGTCTGTAGACACGTGCTACTGAGCCATCATTCTCTACACTAAATGTGAAAGTTATCTTGGAGTCTTCAAGTCTTATATTACCATATCTTTTAACTTCCTATTGTTTGGCTTAGTGAATGTCTCTTGTCAGATAAAACAGTGAGAAAGCTGATATGCTGTGCAGATAAAACAGTGAAAAGCTGATACACTCTTCAGATAGTTATCCTGTCTGGTGATGGTGTGCATGCATCAGATGCATGATGGGCTCAGCAGCTTTATCATCAATCTGGTTTAGTGAGTTCATTTTTCAGAGGTTAAGAAAATGTCAAATCTAGTAGTAGTAATAGTTATAGTCTATTTGTATTGCTTTAAACACCATTAAGGGGATCAGTTTACTGATGATGACATCAGGGTTATCTCAACTTGGGTTTGAAGACTACAAATCTCTAACAGAAATGCAGCTTTACAAACTGGAAGTGTGGATTTCAAAGATGCAGACATTTACCAGGCTGGGTGGGTTTACTCTAATGAAAACATGCTATTGGTTGCATTATGGGAAATGTAAGATCTAGCATTTTTGGAGCTTGACCCATACTAGGGACTAAAAATCAGCCTCTGCTAATTTGATTTTGACCAATCATTTTTAAATTTGTCTCTTGTGAGTGCCAAATTAGTGGAAGTGCAATACTAAAATCACTGGAGTACACCATTAACATTGCATTTTGATTGGAGTGATTAACGTTATAATGACTGCATTTTCAAACTTACATGAAGAAGAAATCACAGGATGCTTTGGACTAACTCCAGTAAAAAAAAAAAAAAAACACAATTTCACTAAACTGCATTAACATGACTCCTATTATGACAAACACAACATGCCATAACAATAATGAACATGACTTAAATGAGACCTATAATGAGAAACTCACTCTCCAAAACACTGACAGCAGCAATGCATCAAGGTAGCTTGTCAGAGAGCAGATCCATATCAAGTCCTCTCTTCTGTTTGATAATCTGAGGAAAAACCACAAGTACAACTAAGAACCATTAATCCATGTGACAAGCTTAAAATTGGTTTTGGCTCAGTAACACAATACAGAGATGTGTAAATCCTGTCTGCGTTACAAATTCAGTAGGCCAGCAGTGATAAGAATGAACGTTATCCTGAGCAGAGCTGGTTCAGTGTGAGGAGAGGAGGAGAATGGCTGCTCGTCAGGCTGTTCTATAGGCTGCAAGGCCAGGACTGCTGTGGGTATTCTGGCCTGAGCAGAGGTTAAATGAGAGCACTCGAGGACTGAGCATGATTTATTCATATCAGTCCAACAGAAGGCCAAGTCTTTTTATATGACAAGAGCATCATTCATGATATTTGCAGTGCCACCATGTTGGCTTCTGAGTAAACTCCTGGCACCAATCCTGTCATCTTGTTTACAGGAGGTACTTCCAAGAAAATCTCTGTAGCTTCTTGTCCTTTCAAGATTCTAGATCATTTAGGGTCAGAAATATCAGAGATACAGCTCAGAGAACAATTTTTCTAATCAGTAATGTTTCCTAACAATAAAATTTGCTCAAAATGGTTGTGTTTACATACATAAAAGAAACCAGATTAATGTGAGAAGTCAAATTCAAGCAGGAAACTAATGTCTAATTAGCAGTTTACATCCAAGTGGTTACCAATTGGATTTCTCTCCTACCAAACTACTGCCACATTGGTACTGTCCTTGTTACCATGCAAATGTAAACACTTAGCTTTGCCCAGACATGATTAAACATTCAACCCCTAATGATGTCATCAGGGTTAAGGTAGTAGTGCTCATTTGGATTGTTGAAGTTTCTGAAACCACCTTTCTGAAGGGGCTGCGTCCAACAAATGAAACAATGACAGCAGGCTTTTCATTCTCCCTCTGAGTGTCGAAACTTAAAAGGAGGTAAAAACAGAGAACATTTGCACGAACTATACTAGTAGGCATTACAAACGCAACAAGGTAATTTTCAAGTCGTTTTTGTTCACTTCATTTCCTACATTGGATACATTTATTCAGGATTATCATTTCACAACAAATAAAATATCAGACAACAAAACGAAACAAATTAATAAACAAAAACAAAGTGATGAACTCAATAAATATAAACAAATGTTAGTATCTTGTATGCTCTACGTTAGCATCCATTAGTGCATGCACTCGACGGGGCATAGAAGTGACACTCACTGTTTTGACCACACCCTCGACCTTGTTCTTGTTTATGGCATTGAAATTGAACATCTAATAGTCTTTCCACAGAATTCTTTTTTATCAGACCATTTTCTATTAACTTTTGAATTCCTATTACTGGACTACACGCCATTAGGCAAACATTCCTACACTAGATGTCTATCTGATAGTTCTGTAGCTAAATTTAAGGAAGTGATTCCATCGGCATTTAATTCAGTTCCATGTCTCAATGTAACAGATGACTCCTATGCTAACTTTAGTCCCTCCCAAATTGATCATCTTGTTGATAGTACTGCAGGCTCACTACGAATAACACTCGACTCTATCGCCCCTCTAAAAAAGAAGATAATAAAACAGAGGAGGTTAGCTCCATGGTATAACCCGCAAACCCGCAAATTAAAACAAACATCGCGAAAACCTGAAAGGAAATGGCGTTCCACCAATCTGGAAGAATCACGTTTAGCCTGGCAAGTTAGTCTTAAAATTTATAGGAAGGCCCTCCGTAATGCCAGAGCAGCCTACTACTCATCATTAATAGAGGAAAATAAGAACAACCCCAGGTTTCTGTTCAGCACTGTAGCCAGGCTGACAGAGAGTCACAGCTCTGTTGAGCCATGTATTTCTATAGACCTCAGTAGTAATGACTTTATGAGCTTCTTTAACGATAAAATTCTAACTATTACAGACAAAATTCAGCACCTCCTGCCCTCAGCTGGTACCGCCGTGACTTATCTTCAAACACAGAACCTTAGAAACAACTCTGTAAAAACCTGTACATTTAGACTGCTTTCCCATCAACCGTAACTAACTTCCATGATTTCTCATCTAAGCCATATCAACGGAAGTCTTTGGTAGGACCCCCGTCCCAACTAGGCTGCTTAAAGAAATTTTACCCTTAGTTAGCACTTATTTACTAGATATGATCAATCTGTCCTTATTAAAAGGCTATGTGCCACAGTCCTTTAAAGTAGCTGTAATTAAGCCTCTTCTTAAAAAGCCCACTTTTGATCCAGGGATTTTGTCAAATTATAGACCTATATCTAACCCTCCTTTTCTCTCTAAGGTCCTTGAGAAAGCAGTCGCCAATCAGTTGTGTGACTTTCTACACAACAACAAGCTGTTTGAGGATTTTCAGTCAGGATTTAGAGTGCATCATAGCACAGAGACAGCACCGGTGAAAGTTACAAATGACCTTCTAATTGCATCAGACAAAGGACTTGTCTCTGTACTTGTCTTACTAGATCTTAGTGCTGCATTCGATACCATTGACCATCACATTCTATTACAGAGACTAGAACATTTTATTGGCATTAAAAGGTACTGCACTAAGCTGGTTTAAATCCTATTTATCAGATCGATATCAGTTTGTACACGTTAATGATGAATCCTCTATGCACGCCAAAGTTAGTCACGGAGTTCCACAAGGTTCTGTGCTTGGACCAATTCTATTTACTCCTTGTATATGCTTCCTTTAGGCAATATTATTAGGAAGCACTACAAATTTTCATTGTTATGCAGATGATACCCAATTATATTTATCGATCAAGCCAGATGAAACCAATCAATTAGCTAAACTTCAAGCATGCCTTAAGGACATAAAAACCTGGATGACCTGCAATTTTCTGATGTTAAACTCAGACAAAACCGAAGTTATTGTACTTGGCCCCGAACACCTTCGAAACACATTATCTAAAGATATAGTTTCTCTAGATGGCATTGCCCTGGCCTCCAGCGAAACCGTAAGGAATCTTGGAGTTATCTTTGATCAGGATATGTCCTTTAACTCCCACATAAAACAAACTTCAAGAACTGCCTTTTTTCATTTACGTAACATTGCAAAAATCAGGCACATCCTATCTCAAAAAGATGCAGAAAAACTAGTCCATGCATTTGTTACGTCTAGGCTGGACTATTGCAACTCTCTATTATCAGGCTGCCCCAATAAATCCCTTAAGACTCTCCAGCTGATTCAGAATGCTGCGGCACGTTTACTGACAAGAACCAGAAAAAGAGAACATATTTCTCCAATATTAGCTTCTCTACACTGGCTCCCTGTAAAATCCAGAATAGAATTTAAAATCCTTCTCCTCACCTTCAAAGCCCTAAAATGGTCAGGCACCATCATATCTTAAAGAGCTCATAGTACCCTATTACCCCACTAGAGCACTGCGCTCCCAGAATGCAGGGTTCCTTGTGGTTCCTAGAGTCTCTAAAAGTAGAATGGGAGCCAGAGCCTTCAGCCATCAAGCTCCTCTTCTGTGGAACCAGATCCCAGTTTGTGTACGGGAGGCAGACAACCTCCTCACATTTAAGAGTAGGCTTAAGACTTTCCTCTTTGATAAAGCTGATAGTAGGGCTGACTCAGGTGACCCCTGAGCCACCCCTTAGTTATGCTGCTATAGGCCTAGACTGCCGGGGGACTTCCTATGATGCACTGAGCTCCTCTCTCCTCCTCTTCCTCTCCATCTGTACGCCCTCATATCCCATCAATGTTATTAATTCAACTTCTTCCCGTAGTTGTGTGCTTTCTCCCCCCCCCTCCTTCTGTTGCTTTCTGCAGGTGTTTCTGCCCTGAGCTGTGGATGTCTGTCTGTGTTTGCTGCCTGTTTCCGCGTTCTTGCTCTTAAAACTACGCTATTGCTGTTGTTGCTGTTATTAGTATTGCTATTATAATGTTGGTCTTAGTGTTGTTCCTGTTGGTGTTAACATCAATGCCATTACCATATCTATGCTGTATTGAGCTGCTGTATGTTCTCTTCCTCCTGCTCTCTCTCTCCCGCTCCCCCCTTCCCCCTTCAACCCAACCGGTCGAGGCAGATGACCGCCCACCTTGAGCCTGGTTCTGCTCGAGGTTTCTACCTGTTAAAAGGGAGTTTTTCCTTGCCACTGTCGCATAGTGCTTGCTCATGGTGGGAACTATTGGGTCTCTGTAAATATAAAGAGTCGGTCTAGACTTGCTCTATTCGAAAAAGTGCCCTGAGATAACTTTGTTATGATATGGCGCTATATAAATAAAACTGAATTGAATAGATATGATCAATCTGTCCTTATTAAAAGGCTATGTGCCACAGTCCTTTAAAGTAGCTGTAATTAAGCCTCTTCTTAAAAAGCCCACTCTTGATCCAGGGATTTTGTCAAATTATAGACCTATATCTAACCCTCCTTTTCTCTCTAAGATCCTTGAGAAAGCAGTCGCCAATCAGTTGTGTGACTTTCTGCACAACAACAAGCTGTTTGAGGATTTTCAGTCAGGATTTAGAGTGCATCATAGCACTGAGACAGCACTGGTGAAAGTTACAAATGACCTTCTAATTGCATCAGACAAAGGACTTGTCTCTGTACTTGTCTTACTAGATCTTAGTGCTGCATTCGATACCATTGACCATCACATTCTATTACAGAGACCAGAACATTTAATTGGCATTAAAGGCACCGCACTAAGCTGGTTTAAATCCTGTTTATCAGATCGATATCAGTTTGTACATGTTAACGATGAATCCTCTATGCACGCCAAAGTTAGTCACGGAGTTCCACAAGGTTCTGTGCTTGGACCAATTCTATTTACCTTATATATGCTTCCTTTAGGCAACATTATTAGGAAGCACTCCATACATTTTCATTGTTATGCAGATGATACCCAATTATACTTATCGATCAAGCCAGATGAAACCAATCAATTAGCTAAACTTCAAGCATGTCTTAAGGACATAAAAACCTGGATGACCTGCAATTTTCTGATGTTAAACTCAGACAAAACCGAAGTTATTGTACTTGGCCCCGAACACCTTCGAAACACATTATCTAAAGATATAGTTTCTCTAGATGGCATTGCCCTGGCCTCCAGCGAAACCGTAAGGAATCTTGGAGTTATCTTTGATCGTGACATGTCCTTTAACTCCCACATAAAACAAACTTCAAGAACTGCCTTTTTTCACTTACGTAACATTGCAAAAATCAGGCACATCCTATCTCAAAAAGATGCAGAAAAACTAGTCCATGCATTTGTTACATCTAGGCTGGATTATTGTAACTCTCTATTAACAGGCTGCCCCAATAAGTCCCTTAAGACTCTCCAGCTGATTCAGAATGCTGTGGCACGTTTACTGACAAGAACCAGAAAAAGAGATCATATTTCGGCAATATTAGCTTCTCTACACTGGCTCCCTGTAAAATCCAGAATAGAATTTAAAATCCTTCTCCTCACCTTCAAAGCCCTTAATGGTCAGGCACCATCATATCTTTAAGAGCTCATATTACCTATTACCCCACTAGAGCACTGCGCTCCCAGAATGCAGGGTTCCTTGTGGTTCCTAGAGTATCTAAAAGTAGAATGGGAGCCAGAGCCTTCAGCTATCAAGCTCCTCTCCTGTGGAACCAGATCCCAGTTTGTGTACGGGAGGCGAACAACCTCCTCACATTTAAGAGTAGGCTTAAGACTTTCCTCTTTGATAAAGCTTATAGTAGGGCTGACTCAGGTGACCCCTGAGCCCCCCCTTAGTTATGCTGCTATAGGCCTAGACTGCCGGGGACTTCCTATGATGCACTGAGCTCCTTTCTCCTCCTCTTCCTCTCCATCTGTACGCCCTCATATCCCATCAATGCTTGTTATTAATTCAACTTCTTCCCGTAGTTGTGTGCTTTCTCTCCTCTCTCTCTCTCTCTCTCCTCTTCTGTTGCTTTCTGCAGGTATTTCTGCC